>CAJHQQ010000514.1:0-180516 GCA_905132885.1 Moricandia moricandioides
CCTGCATACAAATAATTCTTTGAGTACACTGGACATACAAGTGTGGAGATATGCAAACCAACATGTGTTCCAACAGCTATAGCATGAGAGCAAGGTATTTTCTCCACTGCAAAGACACCACAATCACACTTTGCATGTTCCAAATCAACCACACAGTCCATTTTGCCACCTTTCACAAAGAATCGCCATCCATCAATTGGTTGGACCGTCATCGTATCCGCTATCTCTGTTCAAATAGCAAGCAAGTATTCAACACCCCGGCTATGTTGAGTTGGGAGACTAAAAGCATCTTGTCTCCTTTTCCAATACCATTTTCCTAACTTCTCCCTTATGAACTCCAGCAGGAACGGAATCGGAAATCCTCTTGCTCGCTTCAGTGCGGAATTAATAGATTCAGCGATGTTGCTTGTTTTTATGTTGTATCTGTTCCCCTTACAATAAACCCTTGACCATAGGCTGGCGTCGGCATTCTCCAAATACGTTGCAAGTTCCGGGTTTGCACTCCGTATCTCAGCCATGTACCGGTCAAAATCGTAAACCGTGTGAGCATAATCAGCCCCTTTCACCAAGTACAAGAGATGTTTCCCTTTAAACTTTTTGACAATGTTATCTTGAAGGTGATAATAACATATTCCTCGGGTTGCCCAAGGAAACACCTTATCACACGCACTTTTAATGGCCGCGTGCCGGTCGGAGACTATCACCAGAGGCTTGTCATGAGGTATACAACTAGCCAATTTTGTGAAAAACCATTCCCAAGAAGGATCATCTTCAGCATCCACGATCCCAAAAGCCAATGGGAATATCTGAAAATTTCCATCTTGTGCGGCTGCAACTAACATAACACCTCCATACTTTCCACTTAGGTGAGTTTCATCCACCACAATGACTCTTCTCTGATACTTAAAACTTTTGATAGAAGCTCCAAAAGAGAGAAATAGATACTTAAATCTTTTCATAGAATCAAGTTCTATAGCCGTGATAGAATCAGGATTTGCAATGGAGATTTGCTCGAGATATGATGGCAGACGCGAATACCCTTCTTCTGCTGATCCTCTCACCAATGTTTGTGCATATAACAGTGCTTATTATGAAGTGGTGTAATCAAGCGCCATGCCAAACATGTTCCTCATTGCATCAGTGATATGCTGCGGAGTTATCCCATCAATGATTCCAACACGATCAATGAAAAGACTACCAACATACTTCGGAGTACAGTGTCTCCGCTGAGCAATTCGGTCTCCCACTGAGCATAAATGTTTTTCCACATACTTTGTTACCCAAAACGTGTTTGTCCCATGTTTCACACTCGCTCTGATCTTCCATCCACAACCGCTAACCCGACATGTTGCCACAAGGAGAGTTTTCGTTGATTTGTATATTCTGAAAGAAAACCTACCCCTCACTGCTGCCAACCGCAGCTCTGAAAGCAGTGCATCCTTGCTAACAAAACTCTGGTTGACATAGATACTGGTACCATCCGATTTTCCTCCTTCAATAGCATTTGTCTTACCATATGTCTTTTCGATTTCTTCAAAACAAATATTATCATCATCTTCCTCGTCCTCATCTTGAACATTTCCATAAAGACTGTAATCCCCACCATTCTGATCCGTTTCACTAACAATAGAGTTATCAGCATCCTCCTCCCCATTTTCCTCCTCCCCATTTTGATTTTCATCTGCAACAAACTCATTATCACCAACATCTTCTTCCCATTCACCAGCTTCATCATTATCACCAACATCTTCAAACCATTCACCAGCTTCATCATTATCACCAACATCTTCAAACCATTCACCAGCTTCATCATTATCACCAACATCTTCAAACCATTCACCAGCTTCTTCCCTTTTCTCTGAAACCGTTTCCACCTTGCTGCGGCTTGATACACAAAGACATACTCTATGCGTTTTGAGTATCTCGAGCAAGTTTCGAACTTGTCTATCACTTGTAACATGAATGGGAGGACTGCCTGGAGCCATCATCATTTCTGCTGGTAATGAGTAGCTAATCTCAACAGTCACTGTTCTCATGTCCAGGTTATAATCTTCTTGAGCCATTGCAACAAGTTCAGCATGTGTTGAATCGTCATTCAATAAAAACAATCTTGATCCTTTGAGATCATCAACCACAAAATCCCAACGGCAATCTTTCAACAACCATTCTCCATAGACTGCTTGTAACTGATGAATCATCTGCAAATATTCAAAATAAAACACATTAGTAAACATATAGAAAATGAAGAAGTTCACTAAACATTGCCGCAGACGACATAGAAGTAAGTCGTCCAGAAGACTTAAAGGTAAGTCGTCTAAAGAGGTCACTTTTGCAATTGAAAATTAAATGGGATGACTTAATTCTAAGTCGTCCGGCTTTGTTTGTTAAAAAAAAAAGTCGAGACGACTTATATATAAGTTGTCTACGAAAAAGGGCTTGTTTTGCATTTAACTGAATCGTGTCAGATCTTTGACTATTGCTGGACGACTTATAATTCAGTCGTCTCTGAGAAAGTTAAAATTTCAATATTTTATTCAAACTAGACGACTTAAACGTAAGTCGTCCTAGGTTAGTTTTGTAATTGAAAAATAAAACTTGAAATTTAACTTTCTCCAGACGACTTAATTGTAAGTCGTCCAGACAGACGACTTAATGTAAGGTCTTCCGGGTGAAGCAATGTTTGACCAGAAAACTTGGGAAAACTTCTGGACGACTTTGCTTTCCTGGACGACTTTAAATTAAGTCGTCTGTCTGGACGACTTACAATTAAGTCGTCTAGAGAAAGTTAAATTTCAAGTTTTATTTTTCAATTACAAAACTAACCTAGGACGACTTACGTTTAAGTCGTCTAGTTTGAATAAAATATTGAAATTTTAACTTTCTCAGAGACGACTGAATTATAAGTCGTCCAGCAATAGTCAAAGATCTGACACGATTCGGTCAAATGCAAAACTAGCCCTTTTTCGTAGATAACTTATATATAAGTCGTCTGGACTTTTTTTTTTAACAAACAAAGCCGGACGACTTAGATTATGTCTTTCGTTTTGACCAGAAGACTTATCAGTAAGTCTTCTACATACAGATGACTTAAGAGTAAGTCTTCTACGCGAACAGATCTTGAAAAAAATTCAAATTCATACCTTAAACTAGGTGAGATGACTTCGTTTGCACACAGGGTCTTCTCCAACCACCCAGAATCTCAAACGAAAGCAACCGTAAGTCAAAACGAAAGAAATATGGCTCTGTCAACCGTAAAATATTTTGAATCAAAAGCTTGAGTTTTTTGGATGAATATGGAGAGAAAGTGAAATAAATGTTGTTTTTAGTTCATAACAGGTCGTACAACGTTGTTGAACTATTCATTGAAGGGCATTAAAAGCTCCAAACAGGTAGTACAAGGTTGTTGAACTATTCATGGTAGTGGCAATACTGTAAATACTTGAAGATGATGAGGTTGAGACAGTAAAGAAGCCATTTTTGAAAAACCAAAAAAAAAAAAGGTTAATGGCATTTTCGTAGATAAAATGCAGGTGTGGGGTGAAAATCTCAAAAAAAAAATGAGTCAAACAGAAAAGGTTAGTTTTCTGTTTGACTCCAAGTTTTGAGTTACTTTTGCAAAAAGGCCTTCTATTTTAAATAAAATAAAATATGTGGAAAGTTTTCAAAACTATAACTTAATAAAGGGTAATTCTATAAATGCAAAGGTTGAGATTTCTTTAATAAAATAAAGGAGAAAAGTAAAGAAAAGAAGCAAATATTTTAGTTCTCGGCATGTTTCCTAATACGTCATTAAACCAAAGTCGTACAATTAGGACCTCGATATGGTTCTATTCTGTTCATCGTATGGGGATTTAGTAAATCCACTTCAGGTGCTGGCCCAGCTGCTGCTTATCCCACCCCCGAGGATCACCAAGCAGTTCTCAAAGTTTCATCGAGATTTTTGTGGTGTTCAATGTACCCTGAGAGTCTCACTTTACCATCTAACCTTTTTCTCTCTCTCCTTCCCAAATTACACATCTCCAACACAAAACTAGCTAACACAAAACATCTTAACTCTCTTCTATCTCTTGTAGCTTCTTGCTTCACTCATGGCTGCTTCATCCTTTGCAGATGGTAACCGATTTTGAGTTTACTTATACACACACACATCTCTTGACTTTTCCATACGATCTACAACTTTGGTCATTGGAAATTTTCTATCTATTTGTTTATTTTTTTTGAGCTGGAAACAGTTTTAGGCAGCCTCAAAAGATTATTCTCTTACAAATGTTTGTTAATTACCGAACCACCCGTATGTTTTTTCACTTACCAATTCCGTACTATTTTTTTTAATCCAAAAATGATTAGATCATATATTCCAGATCTATGTAGTTGAATTGATGTTTTAAATCTTCTGGAGAAATATATATGGAGAAAGGTGGAATGATTCTACAGTCTAGTGAGTCTCAAAATCACATAAGAGATCCTTCACCAACACGCAACAGCAAGTGCACCAGCTTTGGTTCTGTCTAATTCAGGCAAGAGGAATGGATCAAGCTGGGAAAAAAAAGTATTTGAAGCAAGTCACAGGTCGTCACAACGACACTGAGCTTCATTTAGCTGCACAGCGTGGCGATTTGGCAGCTGTGCAGCAGATTCTCAAGGACATTAACTCTCAGATGGAAGGGACTCTGAGTGGAGAAGAGTTTGACGCTGAAGTTGCAGAGACAGAGCTTCGATTGTGAATGAGCTAGGCGAGACGGCGCTCTTCACTGCTGCTGATAAAGGTCATCTTGATGTTGTGAAAGAGCTTTTGAAGTATTCGAGTAGAGAGAGTATTGCTAAGAAGAACCGTTCTGGTTATGATCCTCTTCACATTGCTGCCATACAAGGTCATCATGGTATCGTTGAGGTCTTGCTAGATCATGATTCGATGATGAGTCATACGTTTGGTCCATCGAATGCAACACCGCTTGTGTCTGCAGCTATGAGAGGACATACAGAAGTCGTGAACCAGCTCTTATCAAAAGCTGGGGATTTGCTAGATATTTCTCGGTCTAACAATAAGAATGCATTGCATCTAGCTGCAAGGCAAGGGCATGTGGACGTTATAAAAGCTTTGCTAGTTAAAGATTCTCAGCTAGCAAGACGGGTTGACAAGAAAGGACAAACTGCACTTCACATGGCTGTAAAAGGACAGAGCTCTGAAGTGGTGAAACTGCTGTTGGATGCAGATCCTGCCATTGTTATGCTTCCAGACAAGTTTTCTAACACGGCGTTACATGTTGCAACAAGGAAAAAACGAGCAGAGGTATGCATCACCTAGAGTAGGCATGCGGGTTCGGTTAGTTCATGTTATTCGGTTCAACATAAATCTTACCAAATTAACCCGAAATAAAATAAAGTTCGGTTTGATATTCTGTTAGTTCAGTTTTTGAAATTTTTACCAAAGTTTTTGATTTCGGTTAGCTTTTGGTTTAATTTTGTTTTGTTTTTTTTTGATAAGTTCCGGTAAATTTGGTTATTTTGATTATTTCAGTTAGTTCGGTTTCAGATTTTGGTATGGTTTGGTTATAATTAAAAAAAAAAAAAGAAAACCGAAGTAACTGATTGTCAAATCGAAAACCAAACCTTTTATAAAAAAACCGAACTCCTAACCAAACTAGCCGAACTAACCAAAAATTTTGGTTTGGTTCGGTTCGGTTCAGAATCTCAAGCCTAACCTAGAGAGTGTGATTTCATTTCGATATCTTTTAGTTGAATGTTTCACATATTGGCATGTTCTTGCAGATTGTGGAGCTGTTGTTGTCACTACATGATACCAACGCTAATGCTTTAACTCGAGAACGCAAGACAGCACTTGACATTGCAGAGGGTCTTCCACTCTCAGATGAATCTTCATACATAAAAGAGTCTCTTGCTCGTTGTGGAGCTCTCAGGGCGAATGAGCTGAACCAGCCAAGAGACGAGCTGAGAAGCACTCTCACCCAAATCAAGAACGATGTTTTCATATCCAACTGGAACAGACCAAAAGAACGAACAAGAACGTGCACAACATCTCCAAAGAGCTCAGGAAACTCCACAGAGAAGGGATCAACAACGCAACCAATTCAGTAACCGTTGTGGCTGTACTCTTTGCAACCGTAGCCTTTGCTGCTATCTTCACAGTACCAGGAGAGACAACAACGACGGATCAGCAGTGGTTGTAGACCGAGCATCGTTCAAGATCTTCTTTATCTTCAACGCGATCGCCTTGTTTACTTCTCTGGCCGTCGTGGTGGTCCAGATAACGTTGGTGAGAGGTGAGACAAAGGCCGAGAAGAGAGTAGTGGAAGTGATCAACAAACTGATGTGGTTGGCGTCGATGTGTACATCAGTGGCGTTTCTTGCATCGTCTTACATAGTGGTTGGGCGTAAGAACGAATGGGCGGCAGAGCTTGGTGGTGTGATAATGGCTAGTGTTCTTGGAACCATGACTTATTATGTGGTGAAGTCGAAGAGGGTAAGGTCAATGAGGAAGAGGATTAAGAGTGCGCGTAGGAGCGGTTCCAACTCTTGGCATCATTCAGATAACTCAAACTCGGAAGTTGATCCAGTTCTCGCAATCTAAGATCATAGTCATGTGAATATATTTGGTGAAAAGAACTATAGAATAGACGATGTTGTGACAGTATGCAAACACAATTGTCACAGCTTTGTAAACACTGCTCAAGTCATTATATTCAAGTTCAGTTTACCATTGTATTATTCAGAAACAGAGGAGCATTAGCATTGGTGTGGTTGTAAGTGAGACTCATTTCCGGTCTTAATAGGATCACTTGAGCTGCACAGTGGTAAGGATCCTCCAACATAGATCATCTCTAGTGCCTGATGCTGAATTTGAACAAAGATTTGGAGCTGCTTCCGTTCACTATCTGTTGTCCAAATCCTGTTAAAACCACACACAGACACTACTAGATAGCGCCTATGAGTCCGCACAAATTGGACTTGAATTTTTAATCGGTTTAAACGTTCAAAAAATTTGGTATAGACATTCGCCTAATCAATAATCTAATGTAAAACGCTTAGCTACCATCCAGTTTAGCGATTTCTTGAACATTAGGTTAGGCGTAGTGTGTTTTCCCATATGATCCAACAAAGCAAAGAATGATGTTCAGTATATAACTCTCATCTAAACAAGTCACAAGTAGTGGCAACACAACCATTCAATAAGATTGTCTACATTAAGCATAAACCCAAAGAGCTTGCAGACAAAGCCATGGAAGGTGAAGCTACTGTAAGAAATCTCAATCCAATCGTAACAAAACCAGACACCACTGGTCTGAAACTGAAGTTCAAATAATTTACTACAGAAGAACAAACGCAAAACAGTATTATATTCAGCTCACTGATGCATTTGAAGCATGTCCATTACGCAGCACTCTCATTCTCCGACGCAGATGGTGCCCGCAACGTGTTACCATACACATCAGAGCAAAACGTCATCGTTTCAATAACTTTATAATCCTGAGGAGCATACAACTTCTCCTCGAAGACAGCACTTCCCAAGTTATTGTCGAATAACTTCTTCTCCTTCTGGAAATAGACAAAAGTCTTCGAAGCGGTGGGGATATCTTCGGTTTGAACGAAGATCCAAGCGTTCATACCTTTCATACACGGCTTCAGAGACTCCCATTTGGTTCCTTCCAAGGCCTTGAAGACGAGAGTGTTCTTGGCGACGAGGAGCTTCGTGTTGCTATTTTCACGGAGGATTCCTCGGAGCTCTTGTAGCTGCTTCACGGTGAGGCCGTTGTAGTTGATTCCGGTGATGAAATGGCAGTTCTTGAGGTTGATCTTCGTCTTCCCTGAGACGAGGAGAGCTCTTCGAAGGCTAGACATTGCTAAAAAGGTGCGATCGAGCTCGAGATTCGAAGTGAGATTAAGTTTGGGTTATCTCTAATAAGAGGGGTGGTTTGCACTTGCAGAGTGGTAGTATTGGTTTAATATGGTTTACGATGTAAACTTGAATCTTTTGTTTTGTCACTGAAGACCAACTCTATGAAGAGCATAACAAAATGTGACAGGGGAGGTGTTGGAATACCTTTTTTTTTTTTTTTTTTTGTCTATTGGGCCACAATGGGCCGGCCCAGTTAGCCCACTAGCCTCACCGTTGGAGGCGGGGTTGAACCCCAGATGCCTGAGAGTTTGTTGTGGTACACAGACCACTCGACTAGATGCTCCCGACGTTGGAATATCCTTTCGGGTTTAGATTATGTATTTAGAATTTTTGGATATTCCGATAAAAGGTACAAAACTTTATCGAGTATTTTTATATTTTTGATCGGATTTGGATATTTGTAATTTAGATTCAGATAATTTTGGTCAAGTTCGATTATTCAAATTTACTACGTAAAGTAATGTGCATATTGTAAGATAAAATAATATAATATTTAAATAAATAACAACAAAATAAATTTTTAACCAAAACGTAGAGCATCAAGTATTTAAAAATAAAGAGTAATACTTCAGTCTTCAGCAAACTAAATTTATAAAAAAAAATGAAATATAAAGGCCACGACAAAGACAAATGATAGATTTATCATAAACTATAAAAAAATAAATGGATTTAAACTATTATAGATTTAGTGTTACTATATATTTTTGGATATTCATTCAAATATCTAATTTTTTCTAACTTAATATATGTTGGATATTTTTATAGACTGGATTAGGTTTGAATTTATATTTTTGGATTGGGTTCGGGTTTATGTATTATGTAAAGTGTCTAGTCATAGAATGTAAAGAACATACAAAAAAATAAAGAAGACGATACAATTAAGCCCAAATTAAAAATTCGACGAGCCCGAGGGTTCACGCACAGACGGCATTACTCTTTTTTAGTTACTTGTCTATATTTTAAAAAGCAATCGGACCAACATATTTCAGCAGTCAAGCCCAATGGATAAGGTTTACATTACCCAATTAATATGTCTTGGGCCTTTTGATTTTCCCGAGTAATAATAGCTAACTCTTTACGTCTCGTCTTCTAGGGTTTTAAGGTTTCGGCACAGTTTCACCAATCTTTCTCTCTCTTCAATAGACAGACACATCACACATAACATTATGACTACGGAAGAGAAAGAGATCCTCGCCGCCAAATTGGAAGAACAGAAGATTGATGTAATTGATTATCTCCTTACTCTCTCTCTTTCTATTATCTGTAACTAGACTCAGCTCAGATTCTCCAGATCTTAGTGTTTTGCTTCGTATATGTTAATATTAGAGCTATGCAGTGTTAGATCTGAACGTCATTAAATATTGTCTTTCCAAATCACCTATTAATTGTAGATTAGCATTTCCTTAGTCTGATTGGTTTGGTTTTTGTGTTAGCTTGATAAGCCTGAAGTTGAGGACGATGATGACAACGAGGAGGATGACTCAGACGACGATAAAGATGATGATGATGCAGAGGGTAAGTCCTCTTTCTGTGAATGATTGTTCATTTTCTTTATTAAAATACTACATGTTTGTTTACATTGGTCAATGAGTCTTGTGGATGGTTGAATATATGATTCTTGTCTACATGTTAATGATCTTTCATTTGAGTTATTATTGAGCTTTGATTGGTGAAAACAGGACAAGATGGTGAGGCTGGAGGTAAATCAAAACAAAGCAGAAGTGAGAAGAAGAGTCGCAAAGCCATGCTTAAGCTCGGCATGAAACCCATCACTGGTGTCAGCCGTGTTACAGTCAAAAAGAGCAAGAACGTTAGTCTTTTTCTTCTTTTTCATATTCAAGTTTTATTCTCTCTTATTCATAAAATTTATTGATGATAGACATTGTTATGGAATACAACAGATCATGTTTGTCATATCAAAGCCCGATGTCTTCAAGAGCCCAGCATCAGACACATATGTTATCTTTGGAGAGGCCAAGATCGAAGACTTGAGCTCTCAGATGCAGTCGCAAGCCGCCGAGCAGTTCAAAGCTCCTGATCTCAGCAACGTGATCAAGGCTGAATCGTCGTCGAGCGCTGCAGTGGTGCAGGATGATGATGAGGAAGTTGACGAGGAAGGTGTTGAGCCAAAGGACATTGAGCTGGTGATGACCCAAGCTGGAGTGCCTAGGCCAAGAGCTGTAAAGGCTCTCAAGGCTGCTGATGGAGATATCGTCTCTGCCATCATGGAGCTTACCACCTAAGCCAAAACACTTTACAACTTAGATGTGGTGTAACTTGAGTTATGTCCCTAGAGACTTTCAAAAGGTTTCGCAAGTTTTTGTTTTTCCATGTGTTCTTGAAGTGATTTTCAATGTTGTATCAGTATACAGTTTGGTTTGGTATCGAATATGATCAATGGTTTGCGATTACATACCTTTGTTAAGAAATTGATGTTACTCTAACCATATATTATTTGTTTATAGATCTGTTAGTATGAAGGAAATAACATGGAAAAGATACATCTTCATGATCGAGTTGGTTTTGCTATATGGTTGCTGAGGTTCTTAGTATTACCCGTAACAACAATATCTTTAGAATCGTCATTTAGTATAGATAGTAGAGTGCTTAACAAGTATAGAAGTGCTTAACAAGTATAGAAGTTATCTAAACTTTAATTTGTACAAGAAACTGGTTAAAAGGATTTCCAAAATTTGGTAAGTGGAGCTTATAATCTTCTTATAAATTGCTTCAGAATTTTCATAAAAATATTTTTTTCTTGGACATGAGTTTGTTGAGAAGAAAGAAGAGTAGAAAGAAGAAAAGGATAGAGAGGATGAGAAAGAAGAAAAGAGTGGAGAGTCTAAAAATTTAACTTGAGGTATTATCTTCTATTCATTGCGTGATGTGTACTTTTGAATAAGATATTGACTAATTCATACTGATCTTGTCATTATTTACTTATTGAAATAACATCTGATCTTGATTTGTAGATGTGATCATTACATTTAAGCTTTGATAGTAAGTGAATGTTTTTTCGTTTTTTCAGTAGTTTTACCGTGTTTTTGATAAAAGTTTTTTGCAAATTGTGTGTTTTATATTGTCATTGTTTGACAAAGAAACTGTGCTTCAAATGTGATTCCTAGTAATATGATATTACCAAATGAAGTGTTACTTTACTTTCGAGGATCGTTCTAAGGTTTTATTTCTGAGTTTAAGTCCTTTACTCATGTTGATATGGGCTCTTCTTGGAGTGTTGGGTTCTGCTATTTGGCGATTATTTCTTTTATGTTTTGGTCACATTCACGATCTTGATTTATAGAAAATCATATGAACTTGATTTATAGAAAAACATCTGATTTTAATGTGTAAATGATCATCATTTTACACAATGTTCTTTTTTCCACTAGTGCTCTTGGCTATGCTGTTGTTCATTGTGGTTTCCTTCAGTATAAGAATTTGAGGTTGAATCTTCTTTTTTCTTCGTTGTTGCAGGCTGCAGATGAGAGTAGATAAAGTTACAAAGTTGGAACAAAGTGAATTCATTAACAGAGTTATCAAAAACTTAAGTCTTTTGAGATTATTTTACATCAAATTTATTTTCAGAATTTTCAATTTGTATAAAATTTCAAAATGTTAGTATTCAATTCAAAGTTGGGTACTTCCATTTTAATTTAATGTTGCTTGATATTAAAATGGGGTTTAGATTGAGTTTGAACAAATTAAATATGCATATAGATGGGCGGATTTGAGTTGTCTAGCTGGGTGATGGTGAAGTTGAGTGTGGACTAAATATAAATGTGAGTATTTTGAGTCCATAAAAATAAATATCCAATTAGGTGCACCTATTTGGGTGTGATCTAACCCAATTGACAGTCCTAGCAACGAGTAATACTCTCATTACTAAACTTTTTATCAAACCCAACATGTAAACAATATACACTGATGCTTCGATTAGGTAGTGTTGAGTCCAATCAAGTGATTCAAAGTGTTACTAGACTGTCTCAATGTATTTATGGTACAAGTCTCTTGTGGTCAAGTCCTTGTATCCATATATTTGGTGAATAAAAGTTGAATTTGAGCTAAAAAAAACATGGCACGTAATGGCTACCCGAAATTTTTGTGAGAAACAACATCATGACCGTTGGAATTCCACCACCGCTCTCAATTTCCAAGCAGCTGAACTTGTTGTTGGATCACCGATTGGACTAGAAGAGTCTTCTTCAAATCACCAACAGGTCAAACCCAAGGATTGATGGCATAGCCAAACTTAGAATAAACATTCTTCTAAAAACTTTGATTCTACTTATTTTGATCCAGATTATCTGAGCTAATGTCGCCCTTTCAAATCTTCATTTGCGTTGAGAAGCTTTGTTGAAGCACTATAACAAAGTATGAGACCCGAGCAAAGAAAAATTGAATACAAACGAGTGAAGGAAAAAAAAATTTTGTATAGGATGAAATCAAAATTTATTCTATCTCAATTTTCTGTTTAAGGAGTTATAAAAAGAAGAGGGAGTATGTAGAGAAAGAGAGCTTTAACTGATTTAAATTTTAAAAAAATCAAAATTTATTCTATCTCAAAAATTATTTGATAACGATTTCCAAATTAAATAAGCTATTGGTAATCCTGACGAAAAGAAAATTATATTTTATATAATGAAGAGGTATATATATATATATTTCTGATCAGGGATATGTAGGGGTGGGACGGACCGGATATCCGGGGTATTTTAGGATATCCGGATCCGGATCCGGATTCGCCGGATCCGTGAGTTTAGTATCCGGATCCGGATCCGTGTCTTCCGGGTATCCGGATTTCGGATATCCGTCTAGATATTGTGATACCCGCGGATACCCGGATTCGGATCCGGATCCGTAAAAATAATTAAAAAAAATAAAAAAATATTTTAAAAATATAAAAAATCTAAAAATAAAACATAAATTAAATATTTATATAAAATTTATGAATATATATATGACATATAATATTAGTAAAATTCAATATAATATTTAAAAAATATTATATGTATAAATATTAATATATCAAATATAATTATTAATAAAATTAAAAATTTAATATATTTTAAAAACACGGATCCGGATCCGGATATCCGGACCTAAAAAATAAGATATCCGGATTTGGATCCGGTTTGGACGGATCCGAAATTTTACTATCCGGATTCGGATCCGGGTACTCTGGATATCTTATTTTCGGAGCGGATCCGAGACGGATCTCGGATCGAATCCGGATCGCGGATAATACGTCCCAGGCCTAGGGATATGTATCAACAAAGATGCATTATCCGTTTATAGAAAAGAAAAGAAAAAAGTGGAGGAAGATTTTAAAATATTAAACCTGTAACGAGTAAGTCTTTTAATCTCCAATAACATCGTACCACGTGTATGGTCAGATATATTTTCAGACAATCCGATTAGTTAGTCTAACAAATACTTGTGATTGTATATTAATTTGTTTAATTAATTAAAAAATACTCTATTATAGTGTAAGAAAAAACTGTCAAAAAATAATATAAAAATAATTAAAATAAATTTTATTAAAAATATAAATGTAGATGAGCAAATCTTTCAAATATAGGTTTTTGAAGTTTTTGTCACAAAAATAGACTATAAGAGAAAATATGACCAAAATAAACTATTTTTATTTTGAAAATTTTTTAATTTTTTAAATTTTTTAATTTTTAAACATCAATTCCAAAATTCACACCGCCATAACTCTAGACACAAAGTTTAGATTAGTTAACCAGATGTATAAATATATATTTACATCCTTTAATAAAGTCTATTTTGGTTTCTCTTTGATTGCTATTTTTAAGACAAAAAATTTTTAGGTGTATTTTGGTGTTTATCTCAATATATATTTATATTTTTTATTTAATTAATTTAGATTTATAGTTTAGAGTTAAGAGGTTTGGAGATGAGGTTTATAATAAAAAAAAAATTAAAAAAATTATTTTTTCTTTTAAAAACTATTTTTTATGGTAAAAACTAAAAAACTACTCCAGAAAATTGTCCATTAACTAACATTACTTTCGTGTTTCAAAAAAAAAAAAAACTAACATTACTTTCTACTTTTAATTAAATAACCACCATTTTATTTTATTTTTCAACCTTAGTTTTATATAAATTCTATCGGGGGGAGGAGATAGTAACAAGGAAACCGCCGTCGCCGGATCTGGCAGTGTTCGTAGACGAAGAATCACTTTCCGATCTTAAAATAGAGTTTCTGTATTCGTTTTCTCTTTCGACGGTTTCTGGAAACCATGAGAAAGAAGCTCGATACTCGTTTCCCAGCTGTAAGTTTCTTTTGTCTCCCTCTGTAATTTAAAAGTCCAATTAACCGAAAGTACTCGATCTGTTGTCTACGGATCGAGTTTCCAACACTGTTTAGGCTTTAATCTCGTGTTCTAAGACGAATTTTAGATTTGAGCAGAGCACACTTGGTGAAGTATTGTTTTCTTGCCACTTATGTATTGTGTTTTGTCTTGATGTGAAGGCTCGTATTAAAAAGATTATGCAAGCTGATGAGGATGTTGGCAAGATCGCTTTGGCAGTTCCCGTCTTAGTCTGTTGAGTCATTTTTTACTATCTTTGGCTTCAGTTTGCATAGCACTTGTGGTTAATTATACCTTTTTTTGCTAATAATTACAGCAAAATCTTTGGAATTGTTCTTGCAAGACCTTTGTGATCGTACATATGAGATTACCCTTGAAAGAGGAGCCAAGACCGTGAGCTCATTGCACCTGTAAGCAACTGATTGCTTAGCCTTTTGTCTTTGACTTCCCTCTCCATTTTATCATCCTCACTGCCTAGCATGAAAGGGTTTCAGATGTTGCAACTATTGTTATTCTGGTTTAGGAGATAACATGATGTTACACAACTTTATACCAAATAACTGTTTTGCTCTTTTTTCTTTATACGGTGTTTTTGGTGATGCTACTGCATCCAGGTTTACTAAAGCTGTTTTGTTATTTACAGAAAACATTGTGTGGAAAGATATAACGTGTTTGATTTTCTGAGGGAAGTTGTGAGCAAGGTGCCTGACTATGGCCATGCGCAAGGGCAGGGCCAAGGGCCTGGTGATGTTACCATGGATGATCGAAACATCTCCAAGAGAAGGTTAGACCTCTTGGCTGTGTATACTTTAGTTATTTAGTTATAATCTTGTATCAACCTTATGCGAAATGGATGATTAAATCAGGAAGCCGATCAGTGACGAAGTGAATGACAGCGACGAGGAAAATAAGAAAAGCAAAACAGTGAGTTCATGTTCTTCATAGTTATTTCATTTAGTATCTATTTCATGTGAAGCACTCACATCTATTGAACACTGTTGTTGGCATTTTGTTTGTTATTACAGCAAGAGGTGGGGAATGCTAAGCCGGGTGGAAGGGGTAGTAGAGGGAGAGGACGGGGAAGAGGTCGTGGCGGACGAGCAGCCAGAGCAGCCGAAAGAGAGAATCTGAACCGCGAGATGGAACTCGTGACCGCCATGGCGGAACAACCACCTCCTCAAGACAGTAACCAGATGCATGTCTCAGTGTCGTCACCACAAGAGAACGAGAAGAAGGATGTCGATGACAGCATTGCAGCACCAAACGAAGACACCAAGCAACAACAACTTCTAAGTCCCAAAGAAGGCATTGACATCGATCTCAACGCTGAATCTCTCGACCTAAACGAGACCAAACTGGCGCCAGTCGCAGCAGCAGACACAGCCACGACCTCAGAGGAATATCCAGGCTGGCCAATGGAGTTGGGCAAAATAGATCCAACACAGTTAGCAAGTTTGGGTACGAGAATAGACGAAGACGAGGAAGATTATGACGAAGAAGGCTAAGGACAAAGCAGCACAAGTAGGACACATAAATAGAGTAGCAGCATTTAGCGGTTTGTCTAGAAGAATGCTTCTTCTGTTATCAAAGACTTCTTCACGTTTCCGTTTATTGTAATGAAACAAAGACTGCAACTTAATTTATTTCTTCTGGTAAGTTATTTAGTTGCATCAGAAGTTAAAATATCTTACAGGGAAAGTAAACAGTCAATATTACATAAACAGAGGACTAGTCATGGTGCTGCTCCATGTGGTTGAGATGAAGAACACCTTCATGGTTCTTGTGAACCTCCACCTTGAACTTTTCCTCCTTCTCTCCTCTCTTCAACTTGAGAAGCATGTTGAACTTTGCAGCCTCACCAGTGACCTGAAACCACAGTTTTTTTCATTGATCACTAATTGTTTCAAACACAGACAAGTTGTCTAGTGAAACCAACGGCGGAAAGTGAAGCAAAGCGATACCTCAGCGTTAGCATGAACAACCTCCTGGAGTTCATAAGGGAACAAAGAGTTAGACCTCTGCTGTATAGTCTTGACAGCATGATCAGCAACATGCTGCACTTCTGGATCATCTCCTGGAACTTCCCTCCAACCAGATGCATTCTCATCTGATCCACACAACCACACAATTTTCATGATCAAACATCATTCATATTAGTACTATCTCCTGAATTTTATATAAATGTATATTTAACCTTTTTCTTTTTCAATGCTATTTAGAGACAAAAAAATTTCAATGTCTATTTTGATCATTAATATTTATTACCTTTTTTGCAGCCAAGATCTGAAGGAGTGATGGTAGAAGAGCCATCATCACTAGCAGGCTTAAACTCCTGCAACTCCTTGAAGTTCAACCATGGTTTCACCCACACTTTAGCTTCGTAAAGCTTCTTCTTCCCAGCCTCGATGATCTCAAGAGTCAGGTGATGCAGAGTTCCCGCTACAACTTGTTCTTTCGCCTTCACCACTCTTGCAAACTCAAGCAGTGCATTCTACAATTGCGAAAAAAACACACACAAACGTCACTCAATAATCAGATCACTTCCAAAACATACACATCATCCTCTAGAAAATCAATTTTCCTGAGATCTACAAAACTGTTCTAATAAACCGGCGCTAGATCAAAGCAGAAAAACGAATCTGAGACGATCAAAGAGAGAGAGAGGGAAACCTCTTTCTTGTTATGCTCATCGACAGCGAAACGAGCGAGGCTCTCGACCTCGCCACTGTTCTGGTTAGCAGGTACATCGCGAACGCCGCCAAGCAAGGCCATGTTACCGTTGCAGAAACTTAAATCAGTAGCGATCAGAGAGGAAGCGAAGATGGAGAGAGATATAACAACGATGAAGATGAGACGGCTTTTCATCTTTATTTGGTTCGGTGCTCTTTTTGAGTTTTTAGATATTTTCCGTTTTTTTTTGGATATCAAAATTGAAATCTTGGTTTGCAATACGGTTTGATTTAATTTGGTATAGTATTAATTTTCGTCCAACTCTCAAATATCTATTTTTAAATATTTGTCATTAAAATAATTCTATAAAAAAAATAACAAAATAATTATTTTTATTTTTATTTTTTTTAATTTTAAATTTCACTTCCAAACTCTCACACTTTTATTTTTATTTTTATTTTTATTTTAAATTTTAATTTCACTTCCAAACTCTTACACAATAACTTTAAACTATAGATAAGTTAACTATATGCATATAAATATGTATTTACATTCTCTAAAAAATCTATTTGATCATTTTTTTTCTATAAATGTTATTTTTATAATTAAAAACTTACATAACTATCTATGAGTAATTCTCTATCTAAAGTTTATGTGAAAATATTTGTATAATATTTTTAACTAATGTGCAAATCTGGTTCGATTTTAAATTTGGTCAAGTAACGCATAAGAAAGAGGTGGCTATTGGAGTTTTGGACTGGTTTAATTCGGTTGAACCGGTAACTGTACCTTATATATTACGCTAAGGTTTCACTCGAAAACGATGGTTGGAAACTTGGAGTCTTGGAGATAGCGACACGTTATGGGAAACTTGTCGGCACTTAAAACCGACAATAAAAATGTACCTGATTTGTCTATCGAGGCCCAGTTAAAAGCCCATTTCAACTTTTATATATTACAAAAATCTCAAATGTAACTCCATAGTTTTATTTAGTTGGGTATTTCCCTTATTGTTTTCGGATACAAAGCAGCTGCTATTACATAGCAGCGTCAAGAAAGGAGTTAACAAAAGCAAATGACCTTTGGTTGTAACAATCAAGGTTAATTCCAGGACTCACTCCAAAGATGTTACAGTACCTCTGATAAAACCCAATCCTATCAAAGACTCTTGTGTCTGGGCCATGTCCACACTCTAATCCACCGTTAATGATATTCGTTGTCACACCGTAACCCGGTACTCTCCCGGCCGCAATGTCTGTGGCTGAAGGCTGCCACTGGTCGTTGATCACGGCATGGCACGAAGGTTTAGGAGACTGAGGAGTCATCCAGAACCAAATCGCGGCTTTGAAAGAGATCACCGGGTCGTTAGAGACAAGGTCAGGGTTGTTGAGTAAGTCTTCTCCAATGGCTGCTCCACACTGTCCGTAGTTGTAGTTCCACGACAGCTGCATCGGTCCTCTTCCGTAGTAACGTTTTCCAGGTGCGCATGGCCATGTGATGCTCTGTCCATCACAGTAGTCTGAAGAAGGACTCACCTCTTCCTTAAAACAGTAGCCCCATGCATATGGTCCATCTGGTGCTGTTGGCCACCCACCTTCAACATGCAACCATCCATTTCATTAAATACGTTACTCACTTGCACATTATTTGTCAAACATTTTATTTTGTCTTCTTTACGTTATTTTGTTAAAGTAGATGACGATGATTGACGTGTTAAATTTTTAATCTGGGATATAATGCGTTGAAAATTTAAAATGGATTTTATTTTTAATTTACGTTTAGTATATAGTATTTATTCGAAAATGTTTATATTATAACTTGGTAAGCAAAAAGACTGTTATTTATAAATATTTGATATAAACAAAGAGAAATTTCAATTGTACCACAAGTATAATACCACTTTTCAAATTTATCATTAATGAATGATTATTTTCAAAAATACTTTAATTTATAATGAAAATAGACTAAACTTATTTTTATAAATATTTATAAAACATTTAAAAATCAAGTTTCACTTCTTTAACATTAAACCTAAACAATAATCATTAAAGTATAAACTCAAATGTTAACATATTTTTAATTAGAAATATTTTTGAAAAGTGGTATTTAACTTTTGATATTTTTAGTAATTTCTCTCACATTGCTTTTGGTGTTTGTTTTTGTAGTTAGCAAAACATTGTTTTGAAAATAGTAAAATAAAATCTGTTATATATTTTCCCTATATTTTGTACAAAAAATTTACATTCAATCCGTTAATAGCTAGGATTTAAAGAATAATACACCATACTAACTTAAAACTTATTGGTTTTGGAAAAAGCTTGAAACATAATATCAGTGCTTACCGGTGGTTTCGTGGGAAGTCTGACCAAAGAAGGCGGCGAGCTCTTTCTTCCTTGCGGCAGTGTCTCCATTGTTGCAGAAGCTGGGGAAATATTTAGCGGCGGTGATAAAAGCATCGTAAGTGTAGAAACCTCTAGCAGGACAAGCTCCATCATTCATGTGTTTAAGCATGTCATCGAACTGAGATCTTGAAATGATATCAGTAAGACCACCGGTGGGATCAGGAGGAGGAGGACCAGGAGGAGGAGGAGGAGGACCAGAAGGAGTGCACTGGCTTTGGCAGCCAGGGAGCTTACAGTAAGCTTCAGTACTACCGCACCATCCGTACTCGCTGCAGCATAGACCGTTGAGGCAGAGTGCACCTCCTGCTTGTCGACCACATTGCTCGGCTGAAGAAAATGATAAAAGAACTGAGAAGATGAGTAAGAGAACTAGAAAGCTCTTCATTTTACTTTGAGTTTGATGGTTTCTTACTGAAGCAAGTAGGGATATATATACTACTACTAAGCAGTTTACATCAATGAAATGTTAAATTTAATCCATAGTTAGATATGTGACCGTGGAGTATGGTGGGTTCACGATTTAACTTTTTAACACATAAAAAGAAGAAATTGAGATCTCGAGAATGGGATTATTATAAGGTAACGTATTGGACGAAAGACTCCCATTTACTTTTATAATGAATCAACTCCAAATTATACACATGTTTGATTAGTTATTATAAGGTTTTTGTTCCTATTCTAATGTTTTCTTCCAATGAGTCATGTTTTAAAATTATGGTATTGATAATCTCGACGAAACCTACGTGCATGCAACAACAGTACACAATAATATAATCTCTCTTTACGTAGAATACACAATAAACACATTGACTATATGTCCTATCTCCATCCACGTGGGCTAGTTACAGTCTCAGTTTACAAAGCATTATCATACTTCATAATCTCCATCATCTGCTTCTTCTCTTGTCTTAAATGGATATCAACTACCAGGCTCATCATCTACTTTATGACTAATTTAGAGCCAACTAATTTATGATTATTGTAATTTAGTTCATAAAAGTTAATCACTTTGCGATTGTAGACATAAGTATTGTTGGATACATTAATCCAAACATAACTAATGTTATTGTAATCTAGCTCATCAACTACTTTGTGACTAATTTAAAATAAACAAAAATTGTGACTAAGGCCATGATTAATGCAAGTTTCTTAGGTTGAGTTTTTCAGGGAAAATTAAGAAACTGTTTCTTAGGGAAAGTTAAGAAACTATTTCTTAATTTTTAACTGAAAAAGTTAAGAACCGGCTTTTAAAACTCTTAAATAAGAAACAGTTTCTTAACTTTCCTTAAGAAAACTAAGAAACAATTTCTTAACTTTTCCTAAGAAACTCAGTCTAAGAAACCCGCATTAATCATGTCCTAAGAGCATCATTATCCCAAGAACCCCTTTTGAGGTTCTTATTTTTTTTTGAATTAAAAAAAAAGAAAAAAAAATAAAAATGAACCAATCGCGGGCCGTCACGTGTCAGTGGGGTCCGCAAACAGTGCAAGAAACCATCAAAAACAGGTTCTTATTAATTGGGATTTTAGGAGATGGTTCTTGCACTGTTCACGGGCCCCACGTGTCAGTGGGGCCCGTAAACAGTGCAAGAACCCCTTTAAGAAACCGTGGATCTCTTAAAGGGTGCTTATTTTTCTTATTTTTTTTAAAAAAAACAATCACGGACCGTCACATGTTAGTAGAACGGCGAACAATGCAAACACCAAAAAAAATAAATGCTTAATTGGACATTTTAAAAGTTGTTTTAGAGGATGCTAATGGGCTCCACCCCTTAAGCAACCCACTAAGCACACCCATTACACATGCTCTAATTTAGAGCCAACTACGACTATTAGCAAGAGTAAATTCTGTAGCTAATAAAAAAGAAATAACTACAACTTGTTTCATTTCTTGCTAGCGGCAGTTTTAACGACTGATCTCTTTTGTACCTATTTGGCTATAAAATTTCACAATGGATTTCTCTATAAAATACTGTATTACACAGCTATTTGGCTATGGGTTAAGATATATGTTTAAATCTATATTCTCTAAATTTGCATCGGTTTGGATTAATGTATCCAGCAATAACATTACTTATGTTTATAATCGCAAAGTGATTAACTTATTTGAATTAGATTACAATAATCTAGTCATGGTAAAGGTTTATTGCTACTTAGAACAAAACCATATAGTACACAGTGATAAACGGTTTTTACTTTTTAGATTATGACAGCCATAAGCTAAACTACTCCATCATTGGTGTAACAGATAAATATTCCATATAGTTACTGTTTTTTATATAAAAGTTATTTTGGGCCTTAGAGGTCCAAACAATTTTGAAATGACGTGGTTTCGTTGGGTATCTAAGATCAATCACATAGGCCTTAATTCGACTCTGTGGTAGATTGTTTTGATATATTTTAAAAAATACAAGATCTTTCAAAAGAAAATAAAGTTTTGAAACTATATATAACACCCAATCAAACTGTGTTAATTTAAAAGTCTTTTAAATCAGAAGTACTCCTAATACGATCTTCATTGTATTGTGCTATTTTTACTTCTACAATAAAAAAATTCTAAAATAGAGATATGTATTGTTTCAATATATTTTTTTCAAAAATAATATTTTTTAAATATAAAGTAGAAATAGAAAAATGTTATTTATTCTTCTATAAACAGAAGGAAAAATATAAATTTCTATTTTAAAGAAAGAAATAGAAATGAAGTGAGTTTATCTCTAAATACTATTATAAAGCTAATATAGGGAAGGTGAAAATGTTCTAAAAACATTCAAAATTATTTTTCCTTATTATATGGGTTCATCAAAAAATATCTTTTTGTTATTTTTGAGATAAATATAAAAAGTAAAAAAAAAATGAAAACTAATTTACATATTTATTCACAGACTGGATTTATAGACAAAATTTAATTCGACTCCGGTTCTTAATTTTATTTTGAATTGGTTCAGTCATAAAGATCATATCCACCGTACACGTGGATGAGCATCGTCGCTCAAGCCAGTTACTGGCGTCTTTATAAAGCAAAACAAAAGTAGACAGAAATATAAATATCTCTGTGAAATCGAAACGGTTAGAGCGAGACGAGACGGGAGATATGGTGAAGCCAGAGAAGAAGATAGCCAAGAAGGCGAAGAAGACGAAGAGAGGACCAAGATCCGTTAATTTCACAGAGCTACGTGCCAAGCTAGAGAAGAAGAGAGGATCACGATCCGCTGATTTCACAGAGCTACGCGACGATCTCTTCCGCGAAGCAGCGAAACTTGTCGCGGAAGATCCATCCCAGAGAATCGCGATCCTCGTCACTCCTCCTGCCTCCTCCGAATCGAACGTCGCTATGCAATCGTTCGGGTATCCATCTGCGGAGAGCGTGGTTCAAAAGTTCCTCAAGGATACTGAGGAGGACGAAGAGAAGGAGGAGGATGACGACGACGAAGAGGATGAGGATTGGTCTAAAAATTACTGGTGGGATGATGAGAAGCTTCTTAACTCGAAGGATCCGGTGGAAATTTTGGCCGCGATTACAGAGATGGAGAAACTGAGAAAGCAACTCGAGCATTTTGTTCCTGGTCAAGGTTCTGGGACTCAGGACGATGGATCCAAACCCTAATCCGAGATGGATTCATGTTCCAGCGACGTCGTTTTAGGTTTTATAACTATTTGCAAATTTCGAGTCAGAGACTACGTTTTACTGTTGGTAGAGCTAAACCTATAGTGGTACTTATTAAAACAGTATTATGACTTCCTTGCATGCATAAGAAGATGGATCATGCATTATATATAGCAACACATGAGGGATGCTGAATGGTTATTTCTCGGTGGTGCAAAACATAGTTAGTATCGGGTTCATTGGGTGATGAGTTTTCGAACCATGGCTCATTGGCTCTATAAGCTTGAATCGCTGTTTTCTTCATCATTCTTGGGTTGTCTGGTTCGAGCTCTCGGCTTAATGAATACAGACTTGGATGGCATGCATGCGCACTCTTATAAAGTACCATTCTTTGCCATGATGCCTGATCTTGCCAGAGTGAAGAGAAACTCTTTTTTTTTGTCACAATCTCACATAAGGTTTTCCAAAATTAAAAGTAGTAGAAAGGAGGATGGTATCAGGTTTACACCTTGCTTTATGATAAGAAAGTGGATCCTCTTCACCTAAATGGCCCTTGTTAGTGTGTTTATCAATAGCTACTTCATATTCTCTTAGCATGTGATATGGAAACACAGGGTTGTGTTCATTCTTTCTGTGGGAGTATGACACAAGACAAGTTGGGAACCAAATGTCACTTTAACTTGTCCATGATGTAGCTTATATTGGCAAATATATGGGAGCATTGATGAGAATCATCACATTGTAAGTTCATCATTATTGGTGGTAGATCCTTTCACTAAGGTTGATAGACTTTTCAGATAATTGGTTTTTCAATAGCTTACCCCCACATACTTGAAATGAAGCAGTATGGGTTCAGTCTATTCACATTTTCAATCTCTATATTTCTCTTCATTAGTGAATTAGTCACAGCAGATAGATTAGATAGATGCTGCTGGCGTTCTCACTCCACAGACTCAGATGAGACCTGACTTCTTCTCACTTAGGCAAAGACGTAGAAACTCCTTAGCGTTGCCTTAAGAGGTCTCTGTAAAACAATGGTTTGAGGTTTGTATTAGTTGTCTCTTAGAAGGAGAAAACAAAACATGAGTGGGGAAGTGTGTATGGATTTACCCTTGGTTCATTGTTAGCTTCACGGGGTTGTCTACTACTTCTAGTGTCTCTATCTGCTTCAGCAGCCTCCGGCTTGTCATGCTTATAAAACGCTTCCAAGGCTCATCTCACAAATGGGCGGACTAGGTTCACTTCCATTGCCGATGCATTCAACATCTGCATTTTTAGAATCAGGTTTATGGTTATTATTGGAATCATTCTTGAGATGTAATGAGAAATAGGTAACGTCAAGAAGAAGCAATAAAAAACACTAACCTTTACTGCAGATGTACCTAGAAATGATCCCAAGTTAGTCTCGAGTTTGTGATTGGTTTTCCTAGCGTCTCTTTGGTATTGACTAGTTATGAGACTGATATGATTATGTTATACTCATGAACTTCGTTTGAACTATTTTCCAGGAATCTCATGCAAGAACCGTATTGTATCTTCGCATGTCACTGGTTCGGTGACTCCCCGAGTTGGACGTACCAAGTTGCCTTGGATGCTCGCTGTTCCGTTAACTTACGCCGGCGCCACATTCGCCACCGCCGTCGTTAAAACCGTTAATAACTTCTCTTTTCCTAATGCACAACGCAAGAAACTGGTCTCTCACTCTGTTCTTGCTCTCTGTTTTACTCTGTTTCACTCTCTGTATCTCTTGTGATCTTTTAACCAAGAACTGATTCAAAGTTTGGATTTTGAATCTCTCCAGGTGAATCAGAATGCAATTCTGTGTGGATCTATCGACGAGATGTTACAGAGAGAAGGCACTGTGAGTAGCTTGAGGTTAAGGGAATTGAAGAAAAGGTGTGAACTTTAATGCTCTGTTCATCTTTGTAGTCATTCAAAATCAAGACTTTAACATGAGAATGCTGTTTGGTTTTGTCTAGTTGCAGACAGAGTTTAACATTCGCTATGCGTTGAATGAGAAACCGTTTAATCCTGACCTTGTTGCAAGTCTCATTCATCTCGGAAGAGCTTCTGGTGTGAGTGAATCTCAGATGCCTGATTCTTCTTCTTCTTCTTCGGATACAGAAGATTCAAATGAAGCAGATGACTCCACTACTCCTTAAGATATTTGTTCAAGAACCAACTCCAAATATTAAGATTTTCTATAAATGACAGTTTGTGTAATAGAAATTCTAAGATGAAGCACAACATTACGAGTTGTGGCTTTAATATTAATTGAAAAGTTGTATATGCTAACTCGCATAAATGTGAAGAAAGACTCCAAATATTTCATCTGTTAATATATAAACTCAGAGGTTCAGCTCTCTGATTAAAATGGTAATGCCACAAGGAGTAGTCCCTTTTGCATCAAAACAAGTCAGTGATCAAATTTAGACGTGCAGTGTAGGAACGGGATGAACGAATTTAGGACTTGGTTCACTCAAACCTGGAACTAAGTTTTGAGGTTTAAGTTTCTGACAAGTATGTTGATACCCAGAGAGGTGGTCTTGAAAATTGCAAAAGTGAAACATTGACATATAGTCTCCAATTACTTTTTATTTTAATATAGAGAAAAAGATTCTCAAATTTGTAAAACAAAAACAGTTATTAAACTCTTATAACCCTTAATATTTCAGGTACGTTGTAACCCAAAAATTACACTTGCAAGTTTTGGTAGCCTGAAGCAGGTAAAGAGTTACTTGTGGTTCGACATTTTCATGAGTAGAGACGCCAGCATCTGTGATGTATGTGTATGGTACATTTTCGACAGTCAGAAACAACGTGACAAGGAAAACCCTATATAATGTGATATCTGGAAGCCTATTGATTAACAAATTTTTTTTCTATATATTTTCTTGATTGCTAATATTTAAAAATAAATCACATGGTATTCTTAGTGTTTTATTTGGAATTCTAATAGATGATGTTAACAAAAACTATTAGTGTTTTCTATGTATTTCATTGGAAAATATAAATATCTAAAAAGAAAATTTATCCCCAAAATATCATTCAAGGAAAAAAAATGACCAAAATAATTTAAGGTTTAGAGTTATGGGGTTGAGTTTTGGAGGTGAAGTATATAATTAAATAAAAATTTAAAAATATTAATATTTTCAAAATAAAAATGATCTATTGTGGTCATTTTTTTCTTGAGTGATATATTTTTGTGACAAAAATTTCAAAAAAGTCTATTTGAGAGATTTACCCAAATATAAATTTTAGAATTAATTAAATAAAGCATATTGTCTGCTCATTCGTTCTTATAAAATACTAATATATTGAATAGCTTTTTATTTGAATTTGAAGTTGAAGAATGTTTTATGAATTTTCTTTCTATTATTGTTTATGATGATTTAGCTATTCACTAAATATATAGGTTAACTGGTTTGATAAAGAGAATTTGATATTCTACAGTATTTGAATGAAAATAATATATTTAAATTTTTAGTTTGTGTACTGGACTCTTTTTGTAAATTCATGTATTGATTACTATTTTTTCATGCCTATATATATACAGTAGACGAAATTTACCTAATCATCTAATCAATAACAAATTAAATATATACACAATCTTAACATTAATAAAATATTCTTAAATCTTTCTATCCTCCTTTTAAGATTAAAGTTGGTTATAGATAAAACTAACAATTTTTGATAATAGAGATTTTTAAACATAGAGAATTTCGTTGTAAACATATTGATAACATGATTTTTTTTTATCATTATTTTTCTCTAGTTTTCTTATTTTTTCCTTTTTTATTTTCTTATTTTTCGTTATTTTTTATTTATTTCCTTTTGTTTTGATCTTTTTGGTGAAATATATTGAGCAGTAATTAAAAATTTTATTACCATAAAATAGCTAATCAAAAGTGTCACTAAAAACCATAAGGTAATACTACTTCAGACTATCATAATCTATCCATGTGTGAAGAATTGAGTTGTTTTCCATATGTGGCAAAACAAATGACTTATATTGAAACAATTTTAGTTTCAGAGTGATCGCGTTTGTATCCAGTTTATATATACCAGAGTAGCATATGTACATGTCAGGTTTGACGTAGTAACGTCCAAAAAAATTACGGGATCCTTGTACGTTTGGCTGCTTAGATCATAATCAACTTTGTTTCTCAATAACTAACTACAAGAAGATTAGATCATCTCCCCCATAGCTTCCACATTTCTATCCAGTTGAATGCTCTCTCTACATTATGCTCCCTTGCTTCTCTCATTGCTACCATCTTCTTCCATAGAGCATACATAACAACATGTAACAATATTAACAAAACTGCACAGCCACTTGATACTACTATGAGTATCATAGTCCATGTCTGGAGAATTAGAACATCCTTCTATGACAAAACAAACAACAAGTGAGCTATACTAAACCAAACTTTAGATTAAGGGAGATTGTGAAAATACTATGGAAGTAGTTGTACATGTCAGCCTTGAAGTAGTAACTTCCAAGTATAACTTGTACATTTGATTTCATATAGCAAAACCAACAAAATCCAATTCCATCTGTGTGAAGTTTTCTTTGGATAAAGGAAAGAAAGAAATGTCTACCTCAAGGTTTTAAAGACTCACATTGGCTGTAGTATTCCTTATAGCCACACTCTCCACAGGAAGATTGGAAGACTTTAAGTACGCCGTTAAACCTTGGAGAAGTAAGTTCTTTGTCGATTTGTTTACTTCTGACAAGGAAGGATGAGTGACGTATATGCTTTCGTTGATGGGGTTCTTGCAATCACACTCTGAACTTGTTTGCTTCCCATGATCACACGGAGAAGACTTGACATAAGAAGATGTTGTCGAGTCTTTGGAACTCTCAGAAGCTAGATAAGTTTACAACCATTAACCTATTGGTATATTAAATTTAACATGATGATCAAAAGTATATAAACTTACCATATAGTGGAGAGTGAATCAAAATGAGAAACATCATCATAACATATGCAATTGTTGCATTCATCTTTCGCATCAAGAAGGAATCTTCTTTTACTTTGTCTCCTGTTTCTTTTTAATGTTCTTAATGTTGATAAGATTGTCCAGTTTGTGTTGAAAAAGAACTAGTTTTCAAAAATATAAAAAAGTTAAAAAGGTTGTTGACAGGGTAATGTTTGAGAGAGTCGTGTGATTTATCAACTACCGTTCTTGTAACGTTCACCTTTGCAATACTCAACTTCTTCTTGGATGTATTTGTTTTGTTTTAGTTCTTGGAAGAAAATAAAGTGATGTTGTACTTGAATCTTTTGGTTGCATGTAAACCTTATTTGCTTGATTCTTGGTTTGTCCCATTTGAGGGGTTGTGCCACTAGATAATTTGACATGGATAAAATATTTTTTTTAACATTGAAATTCGGTTGCGAACATAGTGAAAATATATTTCTGTTTTTATAATTATTTTTCTCTTGTTTTTTGCTTATTTTTTCTTACTTTTTGTTTTGTTTTGCCTTTTTTTTCTTGTAAAATGTAGTAATAAGGATAAAAAGTTTAAAATTTTCTTAAAGAGATTATATTTATCACATGCAGCTCTTGTACCTCAAAGTTAGCAATAGTCAAATATATCAATGAAATCGCAAGAAATACTGCTTCGGATTATTTTGGTATTCATGTGTGAAGAATTATATTCTTGTTAGTGAATTCTTTAAGGATGGAACTTGAAAACATGAGAAGAGCACGCGAAGACTTGCAGCAGAAAGAAGCAGCAAAAAGCATGGTACATGAACTTGTACAACATGCTAGGGCTTGATTCACTCTGTATAAAATCTTGTTTTGTTCCAAATTAAAAGTATAAAGATAATAAACTATACATCAATGAGAAGGAAGAACACTAATCAGCTCTCAAGAAATCTTCAGCCTCTGAAAGGTGTGTCTCTCACCCTTTAGAGCTTTCATCACACTGCCTCCTTGAGACAGAATGTTCTGACAATTTCTCTGGCGTGATTGTGTTCCTGGAGCTCGACTAGCATTCTCTTCAGCCTGCAGGCAAGACCGGTGGTTTCCGCATCATCCAGTTCTGAGGCAAGCCGTTTCTCGAGATTTTTTTCAAGTGTCAGAATACAATCCACAAGAGGTTGCAATGATGATGATTTTAAATTGTAAACAATGATGATGATTTTTCTTGGGTGAATGAGCATAAAGACCATAGCCTGACCATAATTCTAATTTTGAAGGAAATGCCTACACACTTTGCAAGATTAAGTATGTAAATCCTGATTGGAAGTTTCACTTTATTTACTCTTGCATTTTCCTCTCCTCTTCAGTGCCACTGCAAGCCACAGAGGCACTTGTGTAGGAATCTGAGGAACGAACCGACCATAATCCCCCTGTCAACACCGGTTCAAAAATTAAATCACATGGTTAACCAACAAAAAAACGGTTTCAGCCCCAGTGATTTCAAGATTATGTAAAACAGAAGAAATTATTACACTAATGAAGTTGAGCGGCTCCATGTTCATATTGGGAACAATCTCCACAAGTTCATCCTCTGCCATAAACTCAACCTGGTGTGAAATGCTACATCAATTATATCATTTGCAGATCGTATGTACACACGAAGAAACAAATTACAAACAAAGACTGAAATCAATAACCGCCTGTAGGTTTCGGTTAGACTCAGTATTTTGATTGAACCAACCTCAAACCAAAACCAAAACTGTGAACCAAACCAAACTTTATTCTGATTAAATGGTAAAGCCATGTTGTGCTGTGTGTTTCGAAGATTACGCAGAGGATGAAGGCAGAAGGCAGAAGGGTCATTGTTTGAATGGATATATACAGCCAACTACCAACCAGTCTACCATCAATACAACGTTGCTTGCAGCTCAAGGAAACAACTATCGAGTGGTTGAACAAGAAAGGTGAGTCAATGAATCTGAGAGACATAGTGCTATCAGAAGGCTGAGTTATCTCACTTGGTCGGAAAGGATAAACAATATTGAAAGAATGTCTAGAATTTACAAGACCACTTTGTCTGGACCGACCATCATATTACATAACATACAAATAAAAACAAAGATAGGAAAGCTAATCTTTGTTAGGGATGAAATCTCATCCCAGTTGGGGAGTCATTTACAAAATGCCAAAGCAGAAAAAAAAACAAATGTACTTAAGAGAAAAGACGAGAATTAAAGACAATTAATCTTTGCAGAAACTGAGTTTACGATTTATTCTTGTTTCCATATGTACACCCACCCACCAATACTTGCCTCCAATTTTTACACTGAAACACCTGCTTCAAGAGCTCTACCTCTGTTCATGTCTGGATCTTTGTGTGCTGCTCCTCTCCCCTGATGCTTTCCTTGACGCTGCGACCAATACCCGTATGCCTTCAACACTCTGTCTAGCAGTTCTTGTGGCACTGGCTCTCCTCTTCGTTGCTGCGGTGATATACTTGCTGTGTGGACCAGCGTCTTCCATTTATCCTGTAAAATCACATGTTCTTGCCAACATTAGTTCTACTGTGATGCTTTACAAGTTTGTGTTTATTGTGTTTACCTTCAAGTCCACGTAAGTCCGATGATCTGCATTCTCGAAAGCACGCAGTTTCACATCACGCCATCTGTGTGATGAGATATATCGAACCATTAGATTTTGAGTTTTTGACGTTAACCCACGACCAAACCACATGAAACTATATACCTTCCAGTTCCCAGCTCTTCAACTGCTTGTACGAGAGCTTCTACCTCTGTCACTGAGAAGGGTCTCCTGGTTCTGCGCTGGGCAAGCTCAGTACGCTTAGGTTTCTGGTTCAACGGAACTATAGCAAGCGCCTCAACTTCTAAGGGTGGAAGTGGAACTAGCGCTTTTGAATCTGTTGAATGTTCTTCATCAACAGGTATCTCCTTCTGATATGGAACTAACTCGAGGTTATTGTCCACAATGTTTCCTGAATTAATCACGTTATCTACACGGGGAGTTCCAGCATCTAACGTGGGAGAAGCCGCAGACCTGGAAAGATCATTAAGAAACGCTTTTACTTAAAGAATCTTCAACAACAAAAAAGAACACTATTACACTAACACAATGATAAGACAGCCAGTTTCGTAGTACCGTTCAGACAAATTTGCAGGCTCGATTGGCATAACAGGATCTTCAGAACACAAAGGCAGGGGAACTTTGCTGGGACCGGGCTCCAAGGTGAACCCAAGGTTGCTTAGATTCTCTTCACATGTGATCCCAGTCTGTGACAGAGTTTTCTTGTCATCTCTAACCTTCTTTCCATGTACTAATACCCCAACACGTATTCCACCGCTGAGTAAAACACTAACAGCCTCCATCACAGTCCTCTGTAACCAAAAAGGTTAAGGGTTAGACATACTAAACCTCAATGTCCACACAAGAGAACCAAGCATATGCGAGGGATTAAAAGAAAATACATATTGCCATGTACCTTTAGTGATCCTACTGTTGCAGTTTCTGGAACTTCAATAAAAAGCTCTGGAATCCTAAAGGACTTGATACTTAGCTTTACTGCACCAGAGATACAAAAAACACATGAGAATCACATTACAATCTCTTGGGATAAATGTCTCAGTCTCATATATCAACCGGTCAAGTACCATGGAAACCATTTGAATGAGGGGACCACAACAGCTAAGATAAGATAACTGAACAGTTGCAATAAACACCTGAATCTCGCTTCTCAGGTAACTTGGAAACACTTCCACTACTGAGTCCACCATCAGAAGTTACAACCGAGCTTCTGTCCGGTGATCTTCTCCTCTTATAAATCGTCTCACGCTGCCATGCGTTGTATCCATAACATGACTTTCTTTTGCGGTAAAGAGCCTTTATGCCAGCATCTAGACATTCGTGATCAAAAAGTAAAAACAGGGCATAACGCAATTTAAAGACATGTATAAGTGAAGCAGGTTGTGAATACTTACCAGCTCTACTGTGTCCAAAATCCTTGGAGACTTGTTTCCAGTACTTGGACGAAAGCGACTTTCTTATTCTTCGAATCGTTGGAGACCTATACGACTTAAACTTATTGCTAAACTTATGGTAACTATATAATTTTTCATCATCATCTCTACCTAGGTTAGTATGATTCCCATGTCTAGCAAGGGAACCATTCAAGCAAGATGGTGATTTTAGATCACCATCCACACAGTCTGACTTCGGAAACTGCACACCTAATGCAGTTAAGTTACAAGTATCAGTAACCAATCCTCCATCTCCCAAGCCACCGGTTGCTTCTACTTGTTCAAACCCAGTATTCACAATAACATCACCTGTCTCCTCAGTGATGCCTTCAGGTTTAACATTCTTGGTTTCACACACAGGAGTCCGCTCCAAAACGCCGTCATCGTCAAATGAAAAACTGTTCACCACACACGTCTTCTCGCTAGCGTTTTCATACGTAGGCCTTGACACAGAGTTTCCTTGGTCAGAGGACTCAGATTTTAAAGGCTTGTCATGGTCTTCTTGTTTAACCTCTTTACCGAAATTATTGTGGTTATTCCCTTCAAATGCATTGGAAGACGCAGAGGAACTCTCGCATTCCTCTAGCAACTTTCCAGCTAGAGAAGCGAGCAAGTCCATTGCATCGGTCCTCTTGTTTAAGACCTTCCTCTGAACAAAAAAATCAACCTAGAGTCAGTCATCAGAGACAGTTATAAACAGTAAAAAACTTTCAAAAAATTTGGAGACAAAGCTAATGTTTCATAGAGCTGTGTCCGGATCAGAGAGCAATTCATGACACAGATCCAAATGAGAATGAGATGATCAGTTTTTTTACCCTGCATGAACGAGGAGCCCTGGGGATATTGGGGTAATCAAATCCAACAGAGACGCAATCTAACTTCCTCTTGAACACCATCTCTCAGCTATGCATATCACTACAAACACAAAGAATCAGCTCAAGCATTAACCTTGAGATCATCTCTAGCATAATGATGAGATCACATGTAGAATCCAAATCGTGTTACACATTTTTCAGGACTAGAGATCCAAATGTTAGTAATGATATAAACCCCAAAACAAAATATCAATTTGGACACAAAGCAGATCTCGAACATCAAACCAGTAAACCTGTTGTTCCCAACCAGATCTCCGACAAGTTACAAACTTTTGTCGACCCGACCCGACCCGGTAAAGAATTTAATCAGAAAATAACAAAATTCAACACAGAGATTACAGATCGGGAAATCGAATTCGATCGAAACTCACCTGATCAACTTCACAAGCTCCTTGATCACGATCACGCAAACAGAACTTCCAATACTCAATTTGATGTTTTGTAAGTAAATAAAAAAAATGTGCAAAAAGGAGAAACTAGAATCGATCTATACAGAGAGTTTTTCGAGAATCTGAGATTTAAGAAAAGGAAGAACAATGTCCTTGTCTCTATAAAACAAAGAAGAAAGGAGACGTGACGAAAAGCCCACACAAACAAAAACCCTTTTCTTTAATGTTTTTCATAAAAAAAAATAATCTAAAAGTTTTTTTATTGACCACACAAATGAGAAAGGGTTGGAGATGAGGCAGTTGAGGAAACCGGTTGTTGACGGTTATTAAACCCCCTCTCTCCGGTTAACCGGTTGTTGAGGGTCACCCTTCTCTCTCGGACCATTTAAAAAAAGAAGATAGGGTTTTGTCAGAAGAATCTTAATTTTAGGGATCGGATAAAAACAAATAAAAATTGTGTGTTGTGATTGGGAGTGTGGGGGTGTACTTGTCTCTCTCTTTCTACCACGTGGTTGAGAGAAGCCTGTGAGGAGGAGTCCATTGCTTTGGTTATAACGTCGTCTCAAGGTTCACTGATAACATGAAGTCATTGATGATTGTTTACATGCTATATATGTTTAGATGTGTAGAGAGCATGAGCTAACGTGGCCGAGATGAACGTGAAATATGTTTTTAAAAGGTTGAATCATTGCATGTTGTTTGTGAATGATCTCATGTTCTTATGTTACATGCATGACTGAGTATTTATCCGTTAAATTTGATACAATTTATTATTCGTTTCGTTTCGATCTGTAAAATCAGGATATTTTTAAGTCGTCGAAGCAAAACAAATATTAAAAGTTAATATCTGATAAAAACGAAGCAAACCACAAATACTAAAAAAATTATTATCGAATATCTGATCCGATCCAACATTATACAAATAGATGTGTATCTACAATTAAATATAATTTTTATATGTATAATTTAAAAGTTATTATATTAATATATTATCTTATTGATTTTATTTAGAATTTACTTATAAAATTCTTCATAAAAACGGAAATTTTCAAAAAAAAAAAACTGTGTTTATAAAAAAATTGATTAATTTTTAAAATTTATTGAACATTAGTTTTTTTTTCATTTTATATAATGTAAAAACATTTTTTGAAAACAATTTGTATAACTTTTTTTAAGATTTACTTGTATTGAACAAACTAGATGAAATATTTGTAAATATTCGTAAATATCTAAAAAATATAGATATCCGGAAACTGGATATCCGTATTTCTCCGAAACAAATCAAATTAAAAAATTAGATATTCATAAGATATGAATCAAATCACAAATACTGGAAATTATGGGTTATTCGATCGGTATCCACCCTTACTAAGATGCGCCAAAGTGGATGTTACTAGGCTAACATAAATCTGGCCAGATGTTGAATTGGAATATACTTTGTTTATACTTATTCTTTGTGTGGCGTTTAGTGATGTGGATGGTGGTGGACCCTTTGGTAGCCTTCATGATTATGGGCCGCAGGCCTGTTGTTTAATGGGTCGGGTTGGACCATTTTGTTGCAAAGCATAATGCTACTTCCAATCATTCTCTAATCTTTTATTTGGTTTGGTCAGGTGATCATTCGCTAATAAAAGTTTGTTAGTATTGGTAGTTACGATTCATGCGTTTTGAAATCTCTTAGGTACATTTTGTTGGCATATTCTGACGTTTATAGCTAAATTAAATCCATAAATGAATAAATAAAAAAGGCATTTTATGAATTGCTTTGCCTTTGATCACAGACTTGAGTTGCATGAATACTCGACCACGGTCGCATACAGACGTTCAATAAAGAAAATAGCAAACGATCGAAAAGGAGTATATGGGAATACAACATGAGGTATGGTCCTTTTTAAAACATGAAGAAAATAATCCATATTCTCTACCTACTTATCTTTATGCTTTTCTTTTGTTATAGCCCGCCCTCCACAATGTGCGGTGCCAAACAAGAAGAATATAACTACTATGGTATTTCACATTATATTTCATTACTAAAGTGCGCTTTAAGGTTTTTTACTAACTTGACGATTTATAACATGCAGGAATCTGTTTTGAATTATGAATATATTATATCAAATCAACCCGAAAGCCTCAAATTTGGATCAAATTATAAATCGACACGTATAAAATAACTTAAATTAACCGATTTTTAAACTAGTTTTATTAACGAGAATTGAAAGTCGTTCTCAACCTTTGGCGAGAACTACAGAAAAAGTTAGATTCACCTCGTTATCTTAGATGTCGGGACTTCCCATATCGTTTTCTAAGTAGCTGGTTTCCGATGAACTTGTCTAAGCTTACAGTCTTCTCCATCACTGAAGCGCCACACAAATCTCTCCGGTAAAAGATACTAACCGAGAGCGCCCAAAGACCCGACTGAACAACATCGCCTTCGTCAACACATCGTCTGATAACGTCTCCAAAAAACTGCACACAAACCAGCCAAACACACTACCAACTAAGGATCAAGTGACCAATAATTGGTACTGAGATATGAACTTGGACCAATAGAGACACCACTACGAGCAGGGAACATAAACCAAGGCTCTCAAACAACGATTGCCAACATTTAGGAATCTATTGTTATGGTTGAAAACTCCTTAAAGAAACCATAAATGGGAATCTATTGTCTCAAAATGTGTATGTTGTAACTCTTTGCTGCTAAAGTCTAAAAGTTCATTTCACTTATTACCAACCGCAGTTGACTTACTGATATAGACATGCAGTTGACTTACTGATATAGACATGAGACTTATCTCAAATCTCGCTTTGAAGAAAGACCACAACAAATAGAATCAAGTAAAACGGATCAGATAAGATAGCAATCCTAATCTAATCAACTAGAATGGCTTCCTTTAATGGTGTGTTCAACTGAAATAGCAAATAAATTCTTCTTAGATTCAACTCATTCCTATTCTTTGACTAGTCATATAGTCGTCGTTCTCATCTGGACACCACAGAGTATTTGGCATAACACTCTCATGTCATCTTAGATATATTTTGACCATTCATTTGTCTTATGTTATAGTGTGAAGATGCATTCCCAATATTAGGCACATTTTCCTGAAACTAAACAGAAGCAAATTACATCATTTCTAAGAACTGTTTTGCTTTGTCATATGGAACAAAGACTTCTAGATAAAACCGAATAAAGCAATTTTCTTAATTTCTAATTTAAAAAAAAAAAAGATAATATAACATGTGACCTTGATTTATTAAAAATATTAAAATTTATTGTACTAAAATTATTTAAGAAATTATAGATCTCGGTCATGTCACAAATTGAACTCAATTTTTAACACTTTGTTTCATTTCAATTTCCAACTGATATAAAATGTATTACTGCTTTTGATCAACATAAAACACATTACATGTAAAATAAAATATAAAGTATAATTTTTGCTTGCATAGTTGAAAGAAACTGCTGATTTTAAGTTCCTATCGAAATTCACTATAAATCTTTTGGTAACTAGATTAAAGGTTCTAACCAGGGAGCACTCGGATCCCATTCTTACCCAACTTCACTGATATAATTTCTTATTTTGTTTTTCTTTATCTTGATGTTTAATATTCCAATTCTTTTAGAATAATGAAAATTGCCATATGTCATCTTGTTAATCTATAAAACAATGACCCAGTCACATTATTTTTAAAATGGAATATTAAAACCTTTTTCAAGATAAAAAATATTAATACCTGATAACAAAAAAAATACCTGAAAATATTTTTTTTTAAAAAAATGTCACCAAAATAGATTTTAAGCAGAAAAATGACTAAAATAAATTTTATTAAAATGTGCAAATATACATTTACACTTTTTGGGTTAAGTAATCTAGACTTAAAGTTTAGAGTAATGAGATGAGTTTATAGAGGTGAGATTTTAATTTTTTTTAAAAAATAAAATATAAAAAATCTCTATTAGTTATTTTTAAAATTTATTGTTGTGACAAAACTTTTTTAAAAAATCTATAAGAGAGATTTGAGCAGCATTTTATTACCCAAGTATTAATCATTAATCAGCTAAGGTCTTGGTCAAAATATATAGTTAAGGGTCGGTCAGACTGACGGCGTTATTATTACCTCACTCACGCAGATCCTCTCAACTCCGTTAAGTAACAGCGTCATAAAATCGCGAGTCTTTAAAGTCTCTCTCTCTGTGTAGCTTCTCTCTAAAAATTTGGGGATCATACAGAAGCGCCTCCTCCGCCGATACGTACTCTTCTTCCTCTTCTTCTAGCTTCTCCGTCGGGGTAAGATCCCTCCTTCCTTTTTCTCCGTCTCTATTCGTCGATGAAATGATCCTATTGGTTTTGTATCTGAATTCGAACAATCTTAATTGATTTTGCAATCAAACATATGGATAAGATTGCTCCAGATCCTTAATTTGACTGACCTGATTTGGATTCTGCCTTAGGGTTTTGAAAAGGGCTTGTTGAGATTTAATCTAATTCTTTTGGTATTCAGGTGGGATTGTTGCTCTCTTCATGTGTGATAGTCTCTCTTTGGAGCTTTGTTAGGTGAAAACAACTTTGTGGTGGGTTCTTGAGATCTTGTGAGATGAAGATATCATTGAGTTGCAGCTATGGGTTTGTTGATTGATGTTACTGTGTATGGTAGAAAGGAGATTGCTTTTTTTTTAAGTATAATCATCAAGAACAACATGGGTGAGACTCTCATCACAACTCTGTCTATGGAGAATTATCACCCGTCGACACTATTGTCCATGGATTCAGATGCTTTTACTCATGAAGAATCAGAGAGGGAGACTAACCGGTCGCTATTACTCACGGGTCCCCCTGATATCAACCTCCCGCTCTCATCTGAGGCAAGCCCGTCTCTGTTTTTGTGGAACGAACACTGTGACATCTTAGACGTTGGTCTTGGGCCACAGATTTATGAGCCTGAGGCTGTTGTTCATGTGCCCAAGGTTGCTAAGAAGCACAACAAGCGTGTTGATAGTGCATGGGGTGCTTGGCTTTTCTTTAGCTTTTACTTTAAGCCTGTTTTGGATGACAAGTCTAAAAACAAGTTAATGAGGGATAGTAATGGTTTGTCCGGGTATGATAAATCTGATTTGCAGCTTGACTCCTTCTTGGTTCAGCATGATATGGAGAATATGTACATGTGGGTGTTCAAGGAAAAGCCTGAAAATGCACTGGGCAAGATGCAGCTGCGGAGTTACATGAATGGACACTCACGCGAGGGTGAGCGTCCTTTTCCTTTTAGTGTGGACAAAGGTTTCGTCCGCTCTCATAGGATGCAGAGGAAACATTACCGTGGTCTCTCTAACCCACAGTGTCTCCATGGAATCGAAGTTGTTCAGTCACCAAACCTTTCTGTGCTTAACGAGGATGAAAAGAAGAAGTGGACGGAACTCACAGGTCGAGATGTGAACTTTGCTATTCCGCTTGAGGCAAGTGATTACGGTTCATGGAGGAATCTCCCAACTACGGAATTGGAGGCTGAGAGACCTATTACTCAGGCTAAAGCTAACGGGCACACCCACCTTAAAAAGCTGAACGGTACTTTTATGACTCTATCTACACATTCACCAAACCATGCTGTTGACGCGGTGGAAGTACAACTCGCTTGTAACAATAAGCGCAAAAGGGACTGTCTCGCTCTAGGTAACTGCGACGACTCAAGCTCAAGTGAGAAATCTCTGGACATGAAAATAAACACAACAGAGCTGCTCCCATGGTCAAATGATTTCACTGGGGTGATGAAGAATGTGTACGGGCCAGTCACAGCTGCCAAAACTATATATGAAGATGACAAAGGGGTTCTTGATAATTGTGAGCCTGCCGCTTGTTGATCCGGAAAGGGTGAAAGTTACATGGAAGAATACACCGACGCATGGAATAGTGAAGATATCATGTACAAGTACAGCATGTGAGCCATTCATCAAGAGACATGACAGGACATTTAAGCTAACAGATCCGACACCAGAGCAATGCCCACCAGGAGAATTTGTCCGAGAAGTCTCCCTACCAAACCGGATACCTGACGACGCTAAGCTTGAAGCTTACAGGGACGAGACAGGAACTACACTAGAGGTTCTAGTACCTAAACACCGAATGGGACCAGAGGAGCATGAGGTTCGCGTCTGTCTCCGTCCGTTTATGCTAGAGTGAGAATGTGTCGCATAACTTGCTTAAAGGATTTTATTGGTTCATGTAATCATTGGATTATTCATATTTAATCATATTTAAAATCGCATTGCTTAGATGTAACATTGCAATAAGCAGACACAAAAAGACTTAAAACAACCAGACCGACAACGAAGCCGGTTTAAAGAACATAAAGTACAGTTAACAAAACGAGCAGCCAACTGTAACATTAAAGCATTACACAAAAACTTAATCAACTTCTTCAATCTTGGGTCCAGCACCGCCACTAGCACCAGAAGGAGCATCATCGTCCATGCCTCCAGCACCACCCATGTCAGCACCAGCGCCTTGGTACATTCTCGCAATGATTGGGTTGCAAAGAGACTCGAGCTCCTTCATCTTATCCTCAAACTCATCCGCCTCAGCCAGCTGATTCCCTTCCAACCATTCAATAGCTTGGTCGATTGCATCCTCGATCTTCTTCTTGTCAGCTGCATCCAGCTTAGATGCGATCTTCTCATCCTTGATCGTGTTCCTCATGTTGTACGCATAGTTCTCTAGAGCATTCTTTGCATCCACCTTCTTCTTGTGTTCTTCATCCTCGGCTTTGTACTTCTCTGCTTCTTGAACCATCTTCTCGATCTCTTCCTTCGACAGCCTTCCCTTGTCGTTGGTGATTGTGATCTTGTTCTTCTGACCGGTCGTCTTGTCTTCAGCAGACACGTTCAGGATACCATTAGCGTCAATGTCGAAACAGACGGTGATCTGAGGGACACCTCGTGGTGCAGGTGGGATGCCGCTTAGCTCGAACTTCCCCAAAAGATTGTTGTCCTTGGTTCTTGCTCTCTCCCCTTCGTAGACTTGGATCAACACACCAGGCTGGTTGTCTGAATAAGTCGAGAAGATCTGCTCTTTCTTGGTCGGAATCGTGGTGTTCCTCGGAATCAACACAGTCATCACACCTCCAGCAGTCTCCAAACCCAAGGAGAGAGGAGTAACATCAAGAAGCAGCAAATCTTGCACCTTCTCATTCCCTTCACCGCTCAAAATCGCAGCTTGAACAGCTGCTCCATAAGCAACAGCCTCGTCCGGGTTAATACTCTTACAAAGCTCTTTCCCATTGAAAAAGTCTTGCAAAAGCTGCTGAACTTTAGGGATTCTAGTTGACCCACCAACAAGAACAACATCATGGACATTACTCTTATCCATCTTCGCATCTCTCAAACACTTCTCCACCGGCTCCATACACTTCCTAAACAGATCCATGTTAAGCTCCTCAAACCTCGCACGAGTAATAGTCGTGTAGAAATCAATCCCCTCGTAGAGAGAATCAATCTCTATAGTCGTCTGAGCGGTGGAAGAAAGAGTCCTCTTAGCCCTCTCACAAGCCGTTCTCAACCTCCTCAAAGCTCTTGGATTCCCAGTAATATCCTTCTTATGCTTCCTCTTAAACTCCTGAACAAAGTGATTCACCATCCTATTATCAAAATCCTCACCACCAAGATGCGTGTCACCCGCCGTGGACTTCACTTCAAAGATCCCTTCCTCAATCGTAAGCAAAGACACATCAAAAGTCCCACCACCAAGATCAAAAATCAACACGTTCTTCTCACCAACACTAGACGCCTTTTTATCAAGACCATACGCAATGGCAGCAGCGGTTGGTTCGTTGATGATACGCATCACGTTGAGTCCAGAGATGACTCCAGCGTCCTTTGTAGCCTGACGCTGAGAGTCGTTGAAGTAAGCAGGGACTGTAACGACAGCGTTTTTGACCGAAGTTCCGAGGAAGGCCTCAGCAATCTCCCGCATCTTTGTGAGAACCATAGAAGAGATCTCTTCGGCTGAGAACTGTTTCTCCTCTCCCTTGTAGTTAACCATGATCATGGGCTTCTCCGCTGGGCCGGAGATAACCTTAAAAGGCCAGTGCCTCATATCCGCCTGAACAGAGGGATCACTGAATCTTCTTCCGATAAGACGCTTAGCATCTGCAAAAAAACGTAGACTAACAGTCAAACAACACGCCTAAACCAATTTTTTGAACGCTTAAACCGATTTTAAGAAAATCTAAACCGATTTTTTGAACGCTTAAACCGATTTTAAAAGATCTGAACAAACACCACATGCATCAGCTAAAATCTAAGGCGGAGTTGGTGATTTTGAGAAGAAACGGATATTTACCGAAGACGGTGTTGGTAGGGTTCATAGCGACTTGATTCTTGGCGGCGTCACCGATGAGACGCTCGCTGTCGGTGAAAGCGACGTAGGAAGGAGTGGTGCGGTTGCCTTGATCGTTAGCGATGATCTCGACGCGGTCGTGCTGCCACACGCCGACGCAAGAGTAGGTGGTTCCGAGATCGATTCCGATCGCTGGACCTTCGCCTTTACCCGCCATTAGATGATCAGATTCCTTTTGAATTGAGAGTTTTTTTTTTCTTCGAAGATTGAGAGTGTTTGTGTGCATGAGAATTGAGAAGGGAGAGGTGCTTAAATATTGACTTGAAAAGAAGTTCGAGAATGTTCAGATGATGAGATCTCAGCCGTTGGATCTTTTTTTTTCCGCCTTTTCCTTTTTTGTTTGTTTTGGTTTCTCGCTCTTTCCAGAGACCTCTTTTTAAAAATGTTAAAACTCAACCGTTTGAAGAGAAGTCCATAATGAGGATATTTTTTTTTGGTATAACATCTTCACCGTCCATTGTAATAAATATCACGCGGTAACTCGAGTAAAAGTTACTATTGTGTTAAAAAAGATATGTAGTCTTAATTTTCATAAACATACTCCAAGTAAATTGGTTAGCCTTATTATTATCTAATTTAATATTCAAATAGTTATTTTTACTTATCATAATGAAAAATATTTTAAGATAGTCTTAAAAAAATTTCCTCATAAAAATAATTTTTAAAAAATGATCAAATTATTTTTTATTAAAAGACATAAATATATGTTTATACGCATAGAATTAACTAATTTATACTTAGAGTTTAGAGTTATAAGATGGTTTTGGAAGTAAGATTTATAATTTTTAAAAAAACTAAAACTAAAAATTATTTTTTTAAAAAATTAAAAAAATATTACGGTAATTATATGAGAAAATTTTGTTACACATAATTTTTAAATCGTGATTATTTTAATATAAAAAGTATGATCATTTATAATATTTTAATTATAAGTTTCAAACAAAAATTAAAAATCTTTAAAATCAAAAACAAATTACTATAATCTTTAATAATAAAAGTAGCTAAATTTGGATAATATTAAAAATTTAGAAAAACTTAATTCTGAACAAAATAAATAATTAAAAAATTCCAAAAATAAACTAAATTTGAAATTAAACCTAACACTAATATATGAAAAATTAAGTATCCAAAATTTAGTTTATTTTTCTTCTTAAAAATTAAAACAAAATTTAAAAATTCTAAGATTTTTTCTAATTTTATGTATTATTTGAAACTTATTAATATTTTTAATTAAAATTAGCATAGTTTTAATATTAAAATGAGCACAATATTAAAAATAAGTGTACTGAAATGAGTAAAATAACTAATTTAAGTATTATATCGGATAGCAAATAATTTTAAATATTAAAGAAATTAAATAAATTTAGTTGAAGTATTTTTGTAGAATTTTTCATTTTTTGTACATAGGTCGTTGAAGTCATAACATATGAAACATGATTTAGTGTATTAGCTTTATAAAAGAGTTACAAAGTGTCTGTGGGTGTGTAGCTTTGTGGGAACGAAATATGATTTAGTGTATTAGCTTTATAAAAGAGGTCAATTAAGGTTTTATTCAATAAGCTTAACGGCACCATTAGTAATCAATCACGTGTGTGTGCGTGAGAGAGACGTACTAAGGACATGTTTTAATCCAAGATTTTTAAGGGGAATTCTTGCATTGTTCGCAGGCTTCACTAACAGTGGGATCCGTGAACAATGCAAGAATTACCTCATAAATTTTCTAATTAGGGTTTTATTGACACGTGGAGCACGTGAACAGTGCAACAATATCTCATAAAATTCTTAATTAAGAACTTAATTTTGATAGTTTCTTCTATTGTTCGCGGACCCCTACTGACACATGGCGACCTGCAAATGGCTTTTTTTTTTTTCAATCAACAAAAAAAAAAAATATATTGAGATAGCTATATGATCGGTGAAACAATAACGTGCTAATTACTTTCATCGAAGTGTTGGTGTTCATGCTTACATTGATTTAGGAACATTTTCATTCTAAACAAAGATTATTATTAATCTCTTCTCAGGTTTAAAACAGATAATTTTAAAAAAAAAAAATCTTACATCATCTAATGATACATCAACTCAAGTGGCTTCGTATTTGGGATCAGCAGCTACGTAATGATAAGCAATTACCAATGCAAAGATGAAGATGCCAAGGAAATTGACTATAAACCCCAAATCTTGATCATCAATCATCTGCAACCAACACAAATAAACATTTTAGCAAAACAAGTCTTTTCATGTATCAGTGTTCTTGTATCTAGCCAATTCGTCAAAATGTATCCCATTATCGTTCCCAAACTTATTTATTTCACCAAACACAAAGTTCACAGATGAGTCTATTAGGAGAAAATTGCAAAAAAAAGAGAGTCAAAGTAGCCTTACTATAAATTGCAAAGAGAAATAAATGTGTTAATTACACTAAACTGCTTTGCAAAATCATAACGGTAAACAACAACATACAGCTGAGCTGCATAAACCCAAATTCAGTTGATGATTACTAAGAGAAGAAGTTGATTGATAATACGAAAAGCAAAACAGATGATCCCAGTGGGAATCGAACCCACGACCTTTAGATTCGGAGTCTAACGCGATATCCACTCCGCTATGGGATCACATTTGGAGAAGCAGTTGAGACCCAAAACATGTAAAACTTAAAACGTGACACAATCCGACAAGAGAATTCGACAGTTCTCGTCGAAAGAGACAGATTCAAAGAACCATTACACAGATAGCGCACAGAGGAAAAAAAAAAGCTTTCTGACGCCAAAAAAACACACCAAAACGTGAGACTGAGAGTGAGCAGATCAAAAAACAAACACACTCGTTGGAATCAGATCTCCCAAGAAAGAATGCATTTGTTATAAACTTTGAGCAAGATTTACCGTTTTATCAGGACGTAATCGATAGGAAAGGATTCAGATCTCCAGAAACCAGAAGCGAAATGCACAACAGAACAGGTATTGGATCTCAGATTCTCGATGTCTGAGGGTTTCTCGTCTTTTATTTTACTTTGGCACGAAACAAGCCTAGGCCCATTACTTAATTACTTTTTTCACCACGTGGTTGTTTTGTGGACTAATTACTTGTGTGTTACTTTTTTTGGGGTGGTTCAGGCTTTTTTGTACAGGCAAATCAGTTTCTATAGTACTGTAAAAATAATCTATTTCACCACCACATTTCCTTCACGAACTTTGTAATAGTGTCTATTTCATCATGAACTTTCAAAATCGTGACTATATATATGTTGACCGTCAATGATGTTAGTTAACCGTTAACTTATCAAAACGACGTCGTTTTGGATAATCCCAAAAATTAAAAATCTGCACTTTCTAAGAACTCAAACTCTGAAATTTAGCATTAAACATCTTAACCACTACACTAAGACAACATTCTTGTAAATGTTTGTAAACATTAAATAATATATATGTTTTTGTTTTATCAAATAATCTTTATTTTTATTGTTTTAGTTTTTTGAAATAAATGTATAATTATTTATATTTTAAATAAATTTTATGAATCCTTTTTTATAAATTTAAATTAATTACTATTGCTCTAAATTTTATTTTAAATTATTATTAAAATAAAATATATTGTAAATTTTAAATTTTTGTTTTTATGTCTATAGAGCTAAGTTTATAAGTTAAATTTAAATTTACATATTTCAATTTTTTATAATTTTAAAATATATCTAAATTACTTGTTTGACTTTATATATTGTAATATTACAATTTTAATAATATTATAATACATTTTAATTTAGTTTTATATGTTTATTTTTAATAATACTAAAAGGTAACTATTCAAATCACTAGTAATTAATTTAAATTTATAAAATAAGTATTGCTAAAAAAGATATAAACAATAATAAATTTATTTTATAAAACTAAAATAATAAAAATTGATAAGATTTATTTGATAAACTCAAATCATATAGCAATTACCGTTTACAAACTACTACAAGAGTGAGTGTTAATTTAGTTTAGTGGTTAAGATGCTGAGTATTATGTTTATGTGCCAGAGTTTGAGTCCTGGATTGAGCAGATTTTTATTTTTTTTGAATTACCCGAAACGACGTCGTTTTGATAAATTAACGGTTGACTAACATCATTAACGGTCAATATATATATAGACACGATTTTGAAAGTTCATATGGGATTTTTGATTTTTTTTTAAGTTTGTGATAGATTACGCACTATTATATAGTTCGTGAAGGAAAAGATACGACGCGTAAAGTTCATGTTGAAATAAACCCTTTTTCCCTATAGTAATCCCTCTGTTTCAGGGTTTTTATATCTTTTATAATTTTTACACATATTAATAAAATACATCAATTTTAGATTATAAATACACTATTTTTATAATTAGTTATTTTCTATAATCTTTAACTAATTAAAATTCTATAAACCAAATTAATATTTTTAAAATCTACAATTTATCATTATTATATACATTAAAAATGTAAAATATGGAACTTTTAGAAACAAATATTTTTTTTCTAAAACATGAATAATTATAAAATAAAGGGAGTATCTCTTAACCAAAAAAAAAAACCCATATGTTAGGTTCACACTTTCACTTAACCATTGTAAAGGCAAAACATTCGAAAATCAAAGGCCAAAAAGACTCACTATCTCTAGTTCTCTACACAATACAAACCCCTAAATGGTCCAGTTCTGGACTCTGTACAAAAGCTGAGCTCCAAGAAAATAAATAAAATTTCAGAAGCTGCAGCCTCTGCTGTTCATGATTTTGTTAAATTTTACACACAAACAAGAACATAAGAAAAAAAGAAAACTTCAGTTTGGTAGGCCAAAAAAATTACATGCCAGCAGTTATCAGAAGCTCACTGTTTCTATAAGTTCCGTAAATGTCAGCGCCATTCCCGCAGAAAAAGGAGAAGGCGGATGAGTCATGATCACATTGATTCCTTCAGCCAAGGCTTCAGATCTCAACCAAAACCAGATCTCAGATGAACTCACCAAACTTAGCTGTCTGTCACACAAGAAGCCATGTCTGAATTCACTTGCAGATTCCCCACCCCTGCTACTTTCAGCCACGAGTCCAGTATCTATCAATTGTCTTTTACTTTCACTAATTCTTCTTCTTTTTTTTTGGCGCTGGAGCTAAAAGTAACCTCTAAGATTTTGTGAATTCGAGGAACTTACAGAAACCATATATAATAAACTGGAGACTTATGAGAGCCACGAGATCAAAGCTCGTTTGATAGCTGGAGTATACCACACATCTGCAAGTATGGATTCTCCAGGAGCTTCTCATTGTTGCTCTGCACAACACAAGTATATTATTTATATGTGGCAACAAAACAGCTCATTGATATTTGAGAGGCTCTATGACTTCACAACACTTGAGTTATTAAAAAAAAACATTTACCTGCTGAGCCTTAAAGACAAGCTTCTGAAGCATGTTTTGGTATTTTTCGGGTTCCTCTGTCATCATCCTCTGAAATAACCGAAACTTTAACCAGTGAGCAAAAATGTACGTCTTTCAAAATCAAAATCGTGAGTTTGATAAATTTTCTTGCCTTAAGTAGAAATGCTGAAGAGTAATAAGCCACCCTCGAGTCAGTATCATCCAGGAGTTCCCTGCATAGATAAACATAAGTTTGTAAATGCCATGAACGATGTTGCACAGATAAATCAACTTGGTTTGGAAGTATGGAAGAGTCAATGAATCACCTAAAGAACTCCTCTCCACCAACTTCTTGAAAAGCAACCGTATCTGCGGTGCATTTACCGATCAGAAGTAATAGCAAGGTGGCTCGAATATCAGAGGTTGCCCCTGGGATATTCCCTCTTCCTTTGCTTCCAACGGCGACACCAAGTGCAATGTTGTCAGTTGCTGCACCTGCTAGTTGAATCAAGGGCCAATAAAACAAAGCCGCTGGAACACGCGCAACCAGCTGCATAGGGACGGTTGCTTGCCCACGAAGAAGCATTGCTGCCATTGACGCTGTCTCGCACGTTGAAACAGGGACACTGTTGTGCCGAGGCCTGGTGTCAGCATCATCCATACTCTCTTTATAGCTGTTACGATGTGATGTTTCAAATTTGCTATTCCTATCAGCAGAACTGGGGACTGTTTCCTCATCAGGAGACAGAACTTTCAAGCACAATTGCGAGAAAAGAATGTCACACATCTGCTTGGAAACAACAGAGAGAAGACAAAGATAAATTAAAACTTACAAAAATTCCAATAAGATATAGACGGAGCAGTCTTTTTACTCAATATATAGAACATATATTTCTGCTAACTATCAGCAAGCTTTAGAGTGTCCTTTAATAGGACATTTGACAAAGCAAAAGAAAAGAAACGAGCAAAAAAGGATTCCAAGAAGATGTACCTTTAAGATATTAATCCGGTCAGTTTCATTTATTTGTGCCATCAAAGACAAAGCGCTGCTCATTATGTCAATAACAGCGTTTGCTTTCTCTAGTCGTGTGTCTTTCTTATCTTGATTAGCATTACCACCTATTGATCGCTGTGTCTCATTCTCATCTAATAAGAACTTGGAACGCATAAGAAGCCTCTCCAGAATGAACAGGAACCCCCATCTTATAACACTGTTCCTTGACTTCAAGAGTCCACAAAGAAGATGTATGGAAATAGGTATATCAGAAGTAATCAGAGAGTCCGAGGCACCACAATGGGCAATCTTTTGCTGCAGATCTTTTATGCTCAGCCATATACCTCCACCACCCTCTTCACTAATTTCCGCAATGAGAAGATCCCCCAACCAGATATATCCATTTTGACGGTATGTGGCTCTTTCTGAATGAAGAAGAGAATGCAAAGTAGCCCAAGCTAGATTCACTGACATGCTAATATCATTTCTTAACGCTTGAATTCCGTCCATGAACTTGGAAGATTTGGTTATCTGTTTGAGATGCAGAAACTCTTTGTCCAAGTGAGTAAACGAACCTATTATCGTGTCAAATTTTTCTGTTATACTTGCCAAAAGCTGCGAGTAAGGAAAACGTGAGTTAGAAAAGAGCTCTGACTGGCAAACAATACAAACGAAGACTCTTTATCAGACCCTCAGAAACAATTTGCTGTTGCGAACCTACCTGGTTTAGACGTTCGCTGTTGCTGAACCCAGACAATGCTGCAGCAATTGATCTTCGCAGGATTTCCCCTATGCCTTCAACACCAAGCTTAACAGAAATGTAGAAAGCTTCAGGTGCGTCAGCAAGAGCAAGCCGAACAGCCAAAGGTTGAATCTCATCATCAGTGTACTCAGAAAGACCACCAACTGAGCAATCCTCATTAATTTGATGCAGGACATAGTCAAATAAAACCGAGTAGAGATTTCTTCTTTCCTCTCTAGTTGTTGCCAAAGAGTACTGTATCAATAAGAAGAACCCCTTAATCTAATAGAAAATAATCGAGGCTCAAAGTAGCTATTTGAAATGATTTCTGAGAAAGAACTGAGTATATATTCGCAGTACCTTATAGAAAATGAACTCCACGCCGCCAATCAGATCGACCTGTTCTATAAGAAAATTTGAGGCACTTGAAGTTGCATTGGTAGAGCCATCTAGTTCTGGAGATCGATAAAACATGTTTGTCATGATACAAATAAGCTTGGAATGAACAACTTCTGACCAAGAATTTCTTTTGCTAGTTCCCAGAAGAGCTTTGATAACCTGATTCACGGCAAGTGACTGTCTCGTCAGAAAGCACAACTTAGCATAAGAGCCAATGTAATGGTAGCATGCCGCAGGAAACACAGATTATAGATACCAATATCTATAAAACAAATCTAAATATCCACACAACAGAAGGCAAAGACAATATTCAGCCTCATAGGACTAACATACCCTTATGTCAAGACCATTTAGCTGGGTTCTTCGTATTTTGCCTCTATCACAGACAAAATATAGCAAGCAGCTGAGAGCAGATGCCCAAACGGATTCTTCCTTTTCCTCAACCTACGAAACAATTTTGAAGGTATAAAATCCTACACAATTCTGGATTTGACATCAAACAGAGAAGCAAGAAGAGAGTAAGATACCTGAACTAGGAGAAGTAGAATTTCAAATAAGATTTTTAATATCCAAGACTCAAAGTTCTCAATAGCTGAAGAAGTGCTTGACATCTTAGGCAAGTCTTTCGTTCTTGTCCCTTGAAGAAGTATCCTGTTTTCATTATCGATAAATGTTTCTTGGGCGTATTCTTCCTCAATGGTTGTAGCATTATCACTTATCTTTGGCTCTAAGAGTTGTGCATGAACACCTAAATTAAGAATTAAATCAAATACACGAATCCTACAAGCTGCATTTGAGGAGCATAGCATTTCCTGAAATAAATTTGCACGCGTGGGTAGAATAGTTAGCAAGCAGTGTAAATATCATAATTCTGTATCTGACTAGAAGTCACACCTCGAGCATGGACAGAGTAAGAGGAGCAGCAATTCTAGAGTCCAAGACATACCTAAAAAGACAGGGTTTTCAAAACGGAGTACCATAAGCTTGTCAACAATAATAAAAGGGAGGAAAAGATAACTAGAAATCTTAATGAGGCTACACAATTAGGTTGGTTGCAGTCTAACAAACCGTACATGTCAATGACAAGCTTTATCAGGACGCTCACAGCCACATCCATTGACGGCTTCCCAGTCTTGCTATTTAATTGGGGTGATACGGTCATTGGATTTGAAGGGGTGGATGATGCCTCGGAACAAACAGCAGCGATCACCTCACCTACCTCGGCAGGGTTTAGGCGCAGTGGTTGTTGTTCACTGCAAAATCATGCAGGGAACGATAGTCATTTGTTGTGATAGAGACGAAAATTAAAATTTGCATCAGAAAGATGCTTCCATGCAAATAATGTTTTTTATTCACAACAGCCAACAAAATACAGTTATTTACGCAAACGGCTTGATGAACCATGCACATACACAATAGTGGAAGAGGCACTCTCAAGTCTCAAACCACCCATACGTTACAGTGAAATAATATATACTGAACGTTAAGAGTTCATTCAACAGCTCTTTGTCAGTCGCTTACCGATTCAAACCTTAGAGAGTCTAGTATTAGGTATTACCGTAGATGTTCAAAGAGAAACCTTATTAGGTGACATTTTACTACTAGAAGACTTCAGCAAAAAAATAAATGAGTAGCATTAAGTAAATGAACGGACCCAAAGATCATAAACATATCCACTTTTTACCTGTAATGACGATACTGAAAAAGTGGTCTGGCACGTGGACGAAATGTGCTCACTGTGGAATCATCCCTGCAGATCATGCAAACCTTCAATCTATGAACTCACACTAACTTTCAAAGCAGAGTGTTATGCTTTAATATAATGATTTACAAAACATCATCCTCGTTAGGTCCAATCATGCAAAACTGCAATCCCTGAAAAGATATCTATTGTAAATAGCACCATTTATTTGTTTCTTTCGAAACTATACGGAAATGTCGTTCTGTCAGTTGTAGAACAATTTCAAACAATGCATAACGGGTCATAAGTTTTTTTACCATCAAATGGAGGATTTTTGTTATCAAAAGCATGCTGGTTCCAAAAAATTCCCATTTCAGAAAATCCCCTTAATCAAAATTTAAAATCGATGTTTTTGCCTCTACTGCATTATCACAATTAACAGCTGGCATCTGTTCTAGAAGAAATAATTTTCGTGAATCTACGAATCACGTGAAAGCTTGCAAGGCATAAAATGCAAGTATAATCGTAAGTCATCACTTTGCAATTTACTTCAAAAACAAACATAATAAAATACATACCAGATCTGCTGAGGGCCGGTTCTAGTGCGTTTGGAAGCTGTTATCGCTCTCAAATGGGAACGAGCTGAGGCTGAGTTTGTTATCATTGTGACTGAAGCTGGCTGCAGCAGCTGTTCTAAGTAAGGCATCTCTGCGGTACCAAAATATTTCCAGTGTTGGCCCTTCATTTTAGCTTCCATGTCTCCTACGAGCAGGCCGGCAGCACCAACTTCCAAAAGATTACAATTGTTCATGTCTTGGAGATTTAAAGGGCGTTCGCTAACCATGCAGAGAGAATTCAATCAGTGATAGTCAAGTACTATTGCCCAGAAAAGAGGCTTTTCTTGCTTGTGATAGTAATTGAATTAATATTTTTCTAGTAAGATAAAAGAGTGTATAGTCAGAAAAGAGGCAAAGGTGCGTTTGAACATTTGTAGGAAAAAAACTTGTACGACTTACCTTTCAGAAGAAGCTGATGAAAACTGGAGCTCCCCAACCCAACGCCATTTCAGTAAGTCTGATGATATGTATTCAGTGTCTTCCATAGCATTAAATTCTTCTATATTTGACAAGTTTGAAACAGACAGATTTGCAGTATCCTTTTTCTGCGGAGACTCTGTGGCATTTGCAGGACTTAATTGGGAATTGAATGACTTGCTCAACAAAGAGGATAGAGATGGCAATAGCTGTCTTGACGCAAGGGTAGCTCCCGCAAATGCCGCTGGTTGAAAGGATCGCCTTGGGATATGTAGTGCCACAAGAGAACGAACATAATGCAATGACTTCACCAAAGCTGCAGAAGCAAAACTGGACACTGGTAAAGGGGAAGCACCCGCTGGTGCTGATAAAACAGGCAGTGATTTTTGCTTCAAGCTAGCATCGCATTCAGCAATAAGGTTCACGCAAAATCTATCTACCTGCAGTAGTGTCTCCTCACCAGGCTTATATCTGTAGTGTAGGAACAGGATCATTATAATGTAAAAATATAATCCATGGAAAACACTAGACGACCTGTTTAGATATTGCAGACAATCCTCATAATATAGCAAAGGAAAATGCACTCTTAATCTCTAGGGTCTAAACAGCCATTCTGTCCCCCACCATATTCAAATGATCTACTAAATAATCAACCCAACGTAGCAAGCACATATTTATGGTAACTATAAGAAGGAAGGGGCTTCGATAAATGAAAGAGATGCTAGTTCAAAGAAGCAAATGAAAATAACCAAGTAATTCGACTAGACTACATTACCTTAAGAGATACCGTTTAAGTAGTGCCACACACCTCGTCACCACAGCTGGACTGCAGAAAAGTGATTGAACATTAGCAAAACTTAATATTTAAAACCATGATATTGAGAAACATTAAGATTCCTAGACAAAGATTTAACTGAATTCCAAGGCTTAAATCTTATACCACAGTCTTACTATCATGACATGAGAAAGTTTCGGAATGACCAAATATACACGTGGCCAATCCAAAATATGAAATCAAGAGTGAATTACCTGCGATCTCTCTCTGCTATAGTATGCTCTAACAACATGTTGTAGGCCAGGTCAGTCGTGCCAGTGGCTGACAAATAATCCTATAATAAGCAAGTGACTGTGTGAGGGTACTACACTTCCCAAAGACGCCTAAAAAATATTCCAACGCAATCACAAAGGTCCTATCAAGCCAATAACATAGATAATCAAACCACGCCTTCTCCATCACATATCCCTTTTACCCAAATTCTGCATCAAATCCAATGGCTTCTCATGAGGTCTTCAACAACATAGGAGGAGAACAAGAGAATACAACATTCACAGATTCAAAAAATCAATCGCAACATCACTACTACTCAAAGAAGAGCTACTCACTATTCGTTTAGCCTACATAGAACTCGTTCATCAATGGAAAACCAACAGGATCTATCAATGGAGCTGCTATCTTGTTACTATCCGTTTTTAACCTCTATCTACACATCTTAAACAGGATCTATTAGCCTCAAAGACGATTCCCTACCCTGAGATTCCTAAGAGCTTCAGACGGTGCTACGGAAGGGATCGCGCCATGGTGAGATGTCGCCGGAGGATGGGACGACGAGAGGCAATCCGCCACCGCTCGGCGAAGCGGCTCAGGCGGCTTCTTGGAGGAAGAAGATCTAAGGCGAGAGGCGGAGCCGCCGAGCTGAAGCAACCGGGAGCTTCCGGGGCTCTGATTCTGACCGGGGGTAAAAGAGGAGGAAGACATTTGAAATCAAATCTCGCCGGAGAAGCGCCCACTCCTAGCTCGCGTTGGAGTGAAAGACTTTTAACGATTTGGCTAACGTCGTGTCTTTCACATCACAGAGATGAGCTGTCAAGCGCTTTCGTTTCGTTTTTTCGATCCCAGTGGTGGAAGAATCTAAAATCACGGAGGCGTGGTTTTTTGCAATCTGGTCCCCTTTTTTTACAAATGTTTTAGATTCAGTGTCCTATCTTTATTTGTTGACATATTCGACCTAAATCCTTATGTGATATAAAAGTGGGTCCCATAAACGGTGGTTTATGCTATCCGGTACCCAATGTTTACAGATGTTTTAGATTTAGTATCATAACTTTATTTTTTGTAATATTTGACCTAAATGCTGATAAGATATAAAAGTGGGCCCTATAACGGCGGTTTTTGCAATATAGTCCTCTCTGTTTACAAATGTTTTAGATTTCAGCATCACATCTTTATTTGACATATTGACGTAAACCGGTTAAGATATAAAAGTCGGCCCATAAAAGGAAACACAATGGGCCCAATAGTTGGTCCCATGGCCCACGTGATTAGCTGACGGTGCAGATCCGTTCTTCGCGCTCTCGGTTTGCTTCTTCCCTACTAGCCCGATAAAATAACATTTTATTATTTTAGACCCAAAAATAAAAAAAATACAAATCTGAGTTGTGTCCGTAGGGGAGCCCTAGATCTAACCCTAGCCGTCAGATTAGATCAATGGGGAGATCTCTTCTGGACCGTTGGAATCTTAGGAGGCAGCAATGGTGGAGGTAGAAGAATCGCATTTGTAGGGTATCCAAAAGAGGGCGTGAAGATTATTTTCTCTTAGTGTTTTTTTTTCTCTCTTCATGTTGATGGCCAACAATTCGAATTTTATTCTCTAGCTGTATATTTGTTATCTCGGGTGGTGGTGATGTGTGATTTGGTCGCGCGTACGGGTCGGCACCAGCAACGGTACAAGGATGGTTCGCGTCTTGTTGCCGGGTACTGTGTTTTTTTTTGTTTCCTTTTTATTACATACGTGTTTGTCTCTATGGAGTTCATGTTTTGGTTTGTAATGTGATCCGTTCTCATTCATGCATGATGTGGGTATAAAAAGGTGGGATTTTTAATCGTATCCTGGTCTGAATCTCGATCTAGAAGATGCATGCATTGGTTTTATAACATGAAGGCCTGTGTAATATGTGTGTTTGACATGCTTGTAGTGGTTTACATGACTTTGTGTGTTAGTTGTCTTTAAATTTTTTTTGTTTCTGGAGATGATGGACGTTGGTTAACAAGTTTTTATGTAACGCGTTTTGTAGGTGTATTCCGTTTAGGTATATAAACGCTGAAGAAGATGGTGATGAGAAAGTGGTTCAAGTGTTGATGATCAGCTCATCTAGTGGACCTGGACTTTTGTTTCCCAAGGTATACAGCCTTTGTAGTTTCTTCTTGCTTTAGTAACATGTGATTCATGGATTCATATATAGGGAGGATGGGAGAATGATGAGACAGTCAAAGAAGCTGCGGTAAGGGAAGCAGTGGAAGAGGCAGGAGTCCGTGGGATTCTAATGGTAAACCCCTATTCACACCGCGTAGCCCTTTGTTAATGTTAGCACTGCTGAATGTGTAAGAAGGTGATTTTTTTGCAGGATTTTTTGGGAGATTATGAGTTCAAGAGCAAGACACACCAAGATGAGTTTAGCCCAGAAGGTTTATGTAAAGCTGCAATGTACGCTTTGTATGTCAAGGAAGAGCTAGAGACTTGGCCGGAGCAGAAGACGAGAACAAGGACATGGCTGCGTATTGGAGAAGCTGTAGAGAGTTGCAGGCATGCTTGGATGAAGGAGGCCTTGGTTGAAGGGTTCTGTAAATGGCACAAGGAGAAGATGAGCCAAGGAAAGGAGATGATAGATGAAGATTGATGTTAAAGTGTGCATAAAAACTCTCAAGTTGGTTTCCTTCTTATTTTTGGTTTTACTCTTTTCTTTACAAGTCATGTGCATGGAGAAGCTTGCTACTGTGAAACTTAGGAGTTTCAAAGTTCAATTGTTTTCATGTTTAACAGTTGTCTTAATCATTTTCAATAATTCTGAAAAGAAAGACAGCTCATAACAATCATGTTTAATAGTATCATTCATAATTAAAATGTTTTAGTATTACTATTAGTCTTAGCTGCTTTTACATAATTGATTATGAACTCATTAGTTTGATATAATGTTACATATTTTAAAATTTTCATTAGAACTTCATTTGAATGAAAACCACAATGCTTTGGCTTTTTCTGTCTCATCATTACCAATTTAGTGCAGTAATAATGCATCTAAGAGTTCTTGAACAAATGATATAACATATAAGATCTATAACATGTGCTATCATATTGGACCATTGTAGCAAATTCGTAGCCAACAGAACAGATTAGCTGTGGCACTTATAAATTTGAAAGAGTAATAAATAAACAGTTAAACCAATATGAAACAAGAGCAACACGAAACATGATTAAACCACCGGTTTAGCAAAACCGGAACCATATCTTTACTTTATTAACATGTCTTCATCAAAGGCCCACCGCACAGACACTCGTTGTCACTAAACGACGACGCTTCAAGGTGATCAAAAGGAGAACCCGTTGGAATGGCCCCACAAAGCCTGTTATTGCTGATATCAAGATGGCCCACGAACTTAGCTGACGAGAGCGAATCAGGGATCCGACCCGATAGATGATTGTGAGACAAATCAAGCGCCACGAAGTAGGTACTGGATCCGAACACGTCGGGTATGGGTCCTTCCAACGCGTTTCGGCTCAGATTCAAAACACCAAAACCGGAATTGCTGAGAATCGAACCGGGGATTGGACCGGTTAACGAGTTGCAATCGAGATTCAAAAGAGAGAGCACCTTCATGTTACCCACCCATTCGGGTATCGGACCTTCGATATGGTTACTGGATAGATCCAGATCCGCTAACCGCTCCATACCCGAGATCGACTCAGGAAGTGACCCGGTTAGTTCGTTACGGCCCAGTAACGCCCTGCTCAACATCTTCAACGATCCGAAATCCGCCGGGATCTCGCCGGAGATTCCGTTTTCCGTTAACTCAAGATGCTTCAACTCGGCGAGTGACGTCAGCGACGACGGAATCTCGCCGGACATCCGATTCTCCGCGAGGTTTAGAACAGTAAGTCTGGTGAGTTTTCCGATATCGGTCGGAATCTCTCCGGTGATTCTGTTTCCGGCGAGATCGAGGACGAGAAGCGAGGCTAAGGAGGTTATGCAAGGAGGAATCTCGCCGGAGATTCCTTTCCAGTCGGCGAGGACGAGGGAAGTGAGCGCGGTTAAGTCGCAAACCGCCGGGTCAATCGAACCGGTCATATAACCGGACCGGTCTCCTTTTTGGAAAAGAGCATCTTCGGATTCGCCCCGGAGAGAAATATCAGTGACCCGACCCGAGTCCGGGTCGCAGCTAATACCGTACCAATCTTTGCAACAGTCTTTGTCTTCGGACCAAGTGTTGAAGATGCCGAGGTTTGGTTCGCTCAGTGACGACTTGAACGCATTGAGAGCCGTCTGATCGGAAGGTGAGCAGCAATGAACGACGGAGATGAAAGCGACGGCGAGTAATGAGCAGAGCGGCGATGCCAACAACTTTGTCATTTTTCTAAAATAAATAATATGACGCTAAGACTGATCAGAGTGGTGTTATGTGAATATTGGATTATATAGAAATGCTGAGGGAAGAAAAGAGAGACATTGCATGTGCATGGGTATCATGGGCATGTGCATGTTACTACTATTGTTCTATATATTTTAACTTTACAAATGTATTTTTATGCATAAAGAGGAGGTTCATGTGTGTGTGTCAGTTTTAACTTCTCAAGTATTTGATTTTATATCAGATGGATAGAGTATTCAACAATGATCCATTGATCCCGTGAAAAAATAAGTTCATATTGATTTTGTAATTCAATGGTTTTAATAATATTTTTTCTGTTACAAAAATATCCAAATTTTAGAAAAAAAAATTATTTTTAAAAGATACATATTTTACATTTTTAATGTATTTTTTATTAGCTAATAATTGTAAAGTGCAATTTTCAATAAAATTAATTATGTTTATTACATTTTTATTGGTAAAAAATTATGAAAAATAGTTAAACATATATAATACTACATTTATAATTCAAATTTATTACGTTTTCCAAAATATGTAACTTTTTGAAACGGAGGGAATGCGGTTTTCTTTTTGAAATTAGCATTTCCATTGTAGTTTAAGAATATAAAAGCTAAGATCAATTCGTTTTGTATAGTTCTGTGATGCATGGATTATGGAGTATTAACTTTCAATTTCCAAAGGTCTTTTGCCATATTACAGAGCAATCATATGATCTCTCTAAAACAGAAACTCCAATAAACTTCACATCAACAAAGCAATTATATGCCTAATTATGATTGATAATTTACTAATTATTTAGAGACAACATTTTAATAAAACAAACATGGTTGGTTGGCCCTCCATAAATACTTTTACATGTGACTCATGTGGTCCTACCAGAAGCATTTAACCATCTCCTCCAGAGACTCTGATCTTCATTTATATATTAGGCCAGATTCATCATCAAAATATGTTGCAGTAATTAGCTCTTATTCACGTGTAACGTTTTTTAATATCTATTTTCACATTATAACCTTGATGAGAAAATAATATTTTAGCTTCTCCAGCATTTATGACCTAAATCTCGTAGCATTCAACTCTAATCACATGCCAAAGGGGTGCAAGATCCATTTTCATGGAGCTGCCTTTATTATTGTTGTCTAAATTTTGAAGCTGTTGGATGAATTTTAAACCTGCAATTCTTCTCAATTATATTTCAAGAGCTATTTAACTTGTGACTCACAAGATTCATTTGAGTTCTCAGACCTTGAAGAGCAATGTATCAAATCTTTTCGCATAAAAGCAACAGTAATCTGTCTCTAACGTATCATTAACATATTCGTTTATGTTCATGTTGATACATTACACAAGACAACAAAAGCAAACATGGTAGATGATGCATAATGTAATAAATATCCTTCCAACAAGTGATATCTCTTTATCATAAAAAACTCAGACCTATACATTGGTGGTTCAACTCTTCATTTTTTTTTGGTTTGGGATGAATAAAAAACAGAGTTAAAATGATGTTTTTTTGTTATATTTAAAGAAAAAAACAAGGAACTTGAAGTGTTATATATAATGGATATGTTGAAATATATAGATTGTGGTGAGAGTGAGTCAAGTGGTAGAAGAAGGTCCAGCCAAGTCACCACCGCCTGAGATGGAGATGAGAGGTCGCCGCAAGATACTTCTACTAACGAGATGTGAATCAAGAAACACAACAATGACTGTTATATCATCATGAAAATGTCTCCTCACTCCTCTATCAATCTTTTTAAGATCTGAATATCTCATCTCTCTCTTCTTTGCTGCTTCTCTTAGAGCTGTTTTTATGAGCTTCCTCGCAATCCCCTGCACACATGCATACGTTTCAATCTAACATGCAGAGTACAAGAATGAGAGAAAAGAGACAGAAGAGTCTTACATTACGAGGGCCAGTGTTCACAATGTCAACTGCTTCCTGATTGCTCATGTGCTCCCATAAGCCGTCTGATGCAAATATGAGAAACTTATCCTCTGAATGGATTTTGTGTACTGTAATTGCAGGCTCTGCTAAAAGGATTGGTGTATGAAAAGTCTCAGGCACCCTGAACTTTGCTAATAGCGGCTCCCTGTTGAACTCTGCTTTCTTTAAGTAGGCATCACCTATTGACCGTGACACCTTCAAGAAACAGAACATATTAATGCAAGAACCTTCTATGCTTCTCTTCTTAAAGTGAGGATCTTTAAAGACACAAAACATTGTTTTTTTACCTGTATAATACCTTTGACACGCCATACTTTGTGCTTCAAGACCACAATCTGAGGATCATCTGGATGCAACAAGCGTAACTCCTCTCTCACAGATTCAAGACTTGCGTTGTGCTCTGAAGATAATTGAACGGCCTTGACAATTTTATACGCTTTCTCCAGTCTTCCTAGCACAACCCGAGAGTCCCCCGCGTTAGCAATGTACAATGATCCACTACATATGATCCCTACAAGACAACAAGCTCCAACAGAAGCAATCTGTGGCTTTGTCTGCCATTGCCGCCGCACAAGAGAAAGAAACTCCTCTTCTGTAGCTAAAAACGCTTTCGTTATAACAGATGCAGACATTCCATGATTCTCCGACGTAAACTCTGCATCAAGAGAAAGTGTCAACACCAGTGTTCTAAAAATCGGCCAGGAGTGTCTGCCTAGTTGGCAAATCCGGTTTGAACGAAACGATTTTTTCAATACAATTTTTTAAAAAATCGGTCTAGATGTATGTTCAAAAAAACATCATAATCATTAATCCTTAAGAGGCTTAACCACTGCCTAGCGGTTTCTCGAACACTGGTCAACACACAATCTAATTCAATACACAAACCAAGACAACCACATACTTAGCTGCATCAAGAGAAAGTGTCAACACTAGTGTTCTAAAAATCGGTCTAAGAAACTCCTATGTATCCACCTCGTCAGCAAATCGGGTTTCAACAAAACAATTTTTTCAAAAAGATCGGTCAAGGTGTAAAAAACAAAATCCTCCTACCGCCTAAATATTAATCCTTAAGACGCCTAACCACCGCCTAACGATTTTTCTTTGGTCAACACACAAAGCAAGAAAACCACATACTTACTTCTGATATTATCAAAGAGGTGTTTATTAACAAACCGAGCAGCTTCAGGACCACCATGACCATCATAAACACCAACAAAAGTAGCTTGAGGACCCGAATCAAACATACTAACGGGTCCAGACTCAAGCTTGCTATGATCTTCAAGAAGATTGTTAGCTTGAATCACAGACATTGAAAACTCTCCAGCAACATGGTTACCAGAATCTTTATACCAAAGAAGCCCATCACACCTTCCATTAACATCTCCTCCTCTACCTGAATGATCTCCCTTCACAGAAGGTCGTCTCCAACATGGTGCTACGATTCGCAATATAGTCTCTGATACCATAACTCACATACAAAACCCCCTCTCTCAAAGCTTCACTTTCATCTAAAGATACAAACTTTATAAAAACCCAACAGATCAAAACTTGCTATTCCTCCTTCCCTAACAAAAAAATAAAATAAAAATCTCTTACATAAACTCAATAACAACAGATCGTTGTCCGGAATCAGACAGAACTGGATCGAACAATACCTTTTGTTAAATCGTGAAGAACGTGATTAAGATCGAGATCGGAAGCAGATTGTTTTCTGGTGAGGAGTTACGATGCGAGGGGAAAGATCGTAACTCCGATTGGATTTACAGGAGAAAGAGGGGAAGAGAGATGACAAAACCTAGTTGCGACTCTGTCTGAATTCCATATTTGGAGGTTTGATTTCTCTGTATTTTTCTATCTTTTTAATTTTTTTTTTAATTTTTTTTTTCTTTTCTGTTTTCGATTACTTTTTTTTTTCTTTTCATTTGTTTACGAGTTTAGCTGTTTAGGCCATTGACCACACAAACAACCCGGCGTTTTAGGCAGTTTTTTCTCCTCAATTTAGCAAATGTTTCTCTATTTCTCAAGAATAATTAATTATTTAATACACTAATTCGAATAAACCGTTTGTAGTGGCTAAATAGTTGAAAGGACAACATCTCAATATGTTCATTACAAAATTAATCTCATTTATATTAATTGAAAACATTATGGGTGTGATTGGCTATTGCTGTAGATGCTCTCCACAACCACAATTATACTTACAGCTTTAAATCTACACCAATCTTGATTTATATTTTTTCAAAAGTTCACAGCCCCTTTTTTAAATCTACAGCACGTCTTTAAATTTATGTCTTTATAATTGTTGTGTAGAGACAAATACCTAGAGCACAAATCTAAAGACTTTTAAAATTTAAAAATTTAGAGCCAAAGCAAAAAATATCACAGCTATATTTCTACAGTAAGAAAATGAAACCACAACTCTTACCAATCAAACCCTATAACACTTGAATAAGCCACATATTGAAATGATTTTTAAAATTTTTAGAAAAAATAAATTAGTCTATATAAATATATATTATGATTTTTATTAAATCAACTATGAAAATGATTAATAGTATATAAATAATATTATTCATTATTTTCTTCAGCAAAATCTATGAAATTACCTAGTATGATTAACATATGACAATAATGATTTTAAATAATAAAAATTTGATAACAATTTTACATCTTCTATATTTTTAAAATTTTATATTATAAAAAAATTTAAACAATCACATTAACCAAATAATAAATTTAGATTTTTTTTTTTGTATTATATTTTATTTTTTCAAAAAATATTATAAATTACTAAAATTGTTACAAGTCCCACATTGAAAATTTTACTATCAATGGTTTTGTTATAACAAAAAAAATAAATAATTATAAAATCATATGAATATAAAATCTCATTTATAAATATTCAAATTATATATATTATTTTAATATCATCTAAATTAAAGTACATATTACATAAAATACATAAATATGTTTATTTTGAAATTTGCAATTGGAAGAGTATTGAGACCTTAATATTTAATTTTAATTATTGAATTTTAAAATAATATAAATTATTAAGAATATTAAAAAATTCACATTGAAAATTTTGTGATTAATGGTTTAAATGTTTTGTTAGAAAAATATACAAATGTTAATAAATTCATATAAATAAGAAACTTTAATTAATAAATATTTATATTAACCTAGTCACGATTATAGTACAAGTTATGAAGATTATATGTTGAATTTTAGTTGCTTTTTTGTCAACATGTTGAATTTTAGTTTGGAATAGTTAAAAAGAAAGCAAAACAATCCTCCTATGTGTTGTTTTCGAGTTTGGAGGGCATGGTCAAGAAAAATAAGATCATTGTAATTGAACGTAAACCCAGGCCCGGTTCAATGAATAGATGGGCCATGTGCCATATTGATTTTTTTTTTTTTTTTTTTGATTAACCTGGGAGTATCCCAGGCCTATGGAGAGGCCCAGACTAATCCCCAAGGGGAGGTGCAGTCCACGGATAGACCCTCTCTCCGGGTATTCAAATGGGCCCTAAAGCATGGACCCATATCCGTGTAAGGTGACCAGGATAATTGTGACTTAGTTTCGTGTAGCAGGTGGATCGAACCTGAAACGTGGCAGCGTCCCAGTCCCGTCTCCTTACCACTCGACCACAATCACCCGGTCGTGCCATATTGATTTTTCCCTTTAAATTATTACTATTGATTTTAGAAGTTGCCCTTGTGCACACTTACACTGTCATAGCATACCCTTAAAGCCCGGCCTGCCTAAACTATGTGTCCATGCCACCTTACTTTTATCTCAGCCTCTAACCGTAACAACACATGCAAATTTTTGTATCTTCAAATTATAATTTTACATATAAACTTAATATCTGCTGTCTGCAAATTGGCATGTTGCCATGTTGGACGTAAAATCTTAGACCTTCACATGTCAGTTTTTTTCTGCCGGTATTAACCTGCATAATCTCATATATTTAAAGTTATGTTTATTCTTTCTAAATAAACTCTTTAACTTTAACAAAAATTGCAACTTACTCTTAAAAATATATTACGCATAACATACATAATTACCGGTCGTAGCCACCTCTAAATGTATGAGCATGATTTATTTCGCTCGGGTGAGAGAATTGAGAACTAGTATATCGTTGTGGTGCATTATTAATCAGCAAGGGTATATATGAAGATAATTGCATTATTAATCAGCAAGGGTATATATAAAGATAATGACTAAAATAAAAATAAAAAGGTTTTTTTCTCAAAAATAATATTTAAATAAAAAATAATTAAAATAAATTTTATAAAATAATGTAAATATACATTTATATTCTTTGGTTTAATTATTCTAAATTTAATCTTTAAAGTTATAGGGTGAGATTTTAGATGTAATGTTTAAAATTAAAAAAATTAGAAAATATTAAAATATTTATATTAGTTTTTTTTCTCAAGATCTATTTTATGACAAAAGCTTCAAAAAGTTTATTTGAAAATTTATTTATATATATATATATATGATGTTTTCATATCGATATGCACAATATATCTGTATTTTAAAAATAATGATTTGTAAATTGTAAACAACTTGGTCTATGTCCCCCTCATATATCAATTATAATAAATAGTTTAAAGTAGTCAAAGAAAATGAGAAATGAAACAAAAAAAATTGAAAGAGACGAAATATTGGCCGGTGTATATGGTGTGTCATAAGGTATGCATTCTAGAATGATTGAAATGCAATATTTAATTCATCCTCTAATTTAAAGTGGAGAGGGCTATTTACGTAATTTACAACCAAACGACGGAAAGTGGGGGTGGTGGTGGAGAGAGAGAGATGATAAGAGTTGGAAACGCGTCTCTATGAGGCCCATATTCAATTCATCTCCTCTCTCTCTCTCTCTCTCGTCTTTCTCTCTCTCTCTCTATATATCTCAATTCGTAAAGCTCGCCGGAGAAGTTGAAAAAATCAATAAAGATGGCGCAGAGAACGGAGAAGGAAGAGACGGAGTTCAAGGTCCTCGAAACCTTATCCCCGACCCTCTGCTCCAACAACTGCGGCGTCACAGCCAATCCCGCGACCAACAACATGTGTCAGAAATGCTTCAACGCCTCCGGTTTAGATTCCGGTTCGGTCTTAAAGAGATCCGCGAGATCCGTCAATCTCCGGTCCGCACCAACCAAAGTCGTGATTCGTCCCAGGGAGACCGACCCGGTTAAGAGAGATCAACAGACGATAAACCGGTGTTCCGGTTGTCGGAAGAAGGTCGGTTTAACCGGGTTCAGGTGCCGATGCGGCGACCTTTTCTGCTCCGAGCACCGTTACTCAGATCGACACGATTGCAGCTACGACTACAAAACCGCCGGACGTGAGGCCATCGCTAAGGAGAATCCTGTCGTCAAGGCGGCGAAGATGGTCAAAGTTTGAGATTAAAAAAAAAAAAAAAAAATCTTCAATCGTGGTGGTTCAAGGTTTCGATCTGTAACGATCGGACAAATCGTTTAAAGAGAGAAGCTCGAAGACATCTGATTTGTAATGAAAGATCGTAGAGATTCTCTGGTCGATTAAAATCTGCACCTAAATTTTTATTTTCTTTTACTTTTTTTTTTCTAGTGAATGATTAATTATTGTTTGGCTTTACGAATTGAAGACAAAGTTGTCGAGTGGCATGTGTATTGTAGATTCGGTAGAAATGAAGGGTGTTTTTGGTAATTTCGTAAACGTGTCTCTGGTTTTCGTGGGGTTGTCAAATTGTTATACTAGTCTCCATTGTGCGTCACAAACTCACTACCCAAATAAAAAAGAGGCCAATAAGGTAATTGACTTGTATGCTACATAACTAAATTAATACTTTCTCTATTCCAAAATGTTTTAGGCATATGCATCATTATTAAAAAAATATTTTTTTATCTAAAAAATATCATTATTAATTACAAAATAAAAAATATAATGATATTTGTTACATAGTTTTTAATGAAGTTAAAAATTGCATAAAAATTAAATATATTGAAGCATCAAAAATTTCATAAAACATCATATACTAAAAAAGGAGGGAATATATTTATTTTGTTTTTTTAACTTAATATCTTTGTATGATGCAAAATTAATATATTTATTTTGTTTATTAACTTAATATCTTTGTGTGATGCAAGATCATGTGAATCACACAAGAAATATCTCGTGAAAAGAAAAGAGTTTTATATCATGCAAGTATAGTTATAATACTATAAAATGAAAGTGACTGTTTGTATGTGTTACACATATAACCCCAAAACATATCAGAAAAAGTCTTATTTCTTCAGCCTGGTGGTTTGTTCTAAGAAATATAATGCAATTTACATAAGTGGGTGGAAAGTTGATTTAAATGTCAAACATCAACTTGGAAATGGAAAGAGAGGAGAGTAGTCAACTGGTGGGAATGTTGTATACAAGTTGTCTTTCAACTTCTTCAAGTCCAAAACGTAATCAAATGTATATATCTCTCATACGACTCTTTTTTAGTTTGCTAAAACAAAATGTAACTGTTCTTTTATTTACTGTCAGTAAGATCCAACACATGAGTGTTCATGAGCATAGCCAAACCAAAACATAAGCCTATAATCTCTAAAATGTACAAAAAAGTTTACATAGAAATTAACCAAGTGATGATTGTCTAATGGTAATCTTTTGTGATTCAACATGTATCTGTTGGTTTTCGGTTTAAAACTATATTATTCATTATTTGGCTAGTCTGAATTTAAACTTTGGTCCAAATGGTTAATTTGATGAGTTCTAATAGATGATCGGTTCACTTTTTGACATTAGTTAGAAGACACGAAAAATCAGTATAGTATTTAATCCATTATATAGCACTAAGTGTATTTTTTTCCGGAACTAATCAGATCAGCTGATAGGTTTTTATATAAAAAAAAAAATTTACATAGAATAAGTTTCAAATTTGTATAATTTTTTTGTGGAAACTCTTCCTAAATTATTTAAAGTGCCTAAAATTTTAGGACCGCCCCAGGTCCATCCAACAAGGACCTTTGTAGAACATGAATCAATCATTATTAATATTTTATCTCAACCACAAAACAAAAAGCAGTAACTGCAAGTTTGCAACAGGTCATACGTAATTTGGCCCCAAGAGAAAAACTTTACGTGATTCAAAGAAGAAAAGGACTACTACTATTGTAACATAGTGCACTAGTACACAAATTGATTCGGCCCAATAAAGTTAAACCCAGCCCATTATGAGCATAAACCTCCTGTGTATAAAAGATTTTACAAGAGGCTCCTCATTTTATTTATTTTTATGTTCCGGTGTTACAAATTCTCTTCTATTCCCTTACGTCCGTCGAAGCTAAATCCCTTTCTGATTAATAATCAGATAATAAATCGAGCGAAGTGCTCTTTGTTTTTTTCCCGACACAGAACCAAACCCTAAGCATCTCACAGACAGGAGGTTGTTGTAAAATCTTTCTATTATCGAATCAAATCACGCGTACGTTAGGGTTTATACTGATTTTTATTGTTTTCTTTTTCATGTTATCTGTCATTGCGGCGGAAAGTTAGTTTTTTTTTTGATACAGTCTCGATGGGAAGCGATGATCGGACCTTCAATGGCGGTTTTAGTGAGGAAGGAGTTGTGAAGTTGAAAGAGAGAGTGAAGGTTAAGCTCAAGGAGTACATGGGAGATTACACTGATGACATTCTTGTGGTATGATTTGCGCTTCCTAGGGTTGGTGATTATGATGTTATTCATGTTCCTTGTTAGCTAGGGTTGCTGTTAGTGTAGGTCTAATGAGTCTCTTAAGAGTTCAAATGACACTTTTTTTTTGCTTGTTCATAGGAATATGTGATAGTCTTGCTTAAGAATGGGAGAAGGAAAGAGGAAGCTAAGAATGAATTGAAGATCTTTCTTGCTGATGACAGCGATTCTTTTGTGGTTTGGTATGTGAAACTAAGTTTTCTTTGCCTTTTCGAAGATCTCTCTATAGTCTATAGACATTAGAACTCACTTGGAGGGTTCTTTTACAGGTTGTGGGATCATCTGGCTGAAAGTATGGATGAATACTTTACAAGTTCTCATGTTGAGCAAACTAACATGAGAAGCTCAGTGGTAAGCAGTCAAAATGAGGATAAATCACTTGTGCAAATGGAGTCTGAATCTGAAAAAGGACGAGCACCAGCTCGACGCAGTAGACAATGGAGAACCCAGCTAACTAATGCGTCTGACGTTCCTCCTCTTCTGAGTTCTGAGGTTCACAAAGTTAATAACTACGAGAAGGAAGATCACAGAGAAAGACATGGTAAAAGGTCTCCATCTCCGCAGTCTCATTCCCATAGGAAAAGGAGTAAAACTGATAGCTCGCGGAATGAACAGGTCTGTATTTTTAAAATTTCTGCTTTTAGTAGCAATCACCACGTAGTACATGGAGTAAAGAAATTGAAACAAATATGCTCAGTTAGTTCACTGGTTATGATGTCATATCGTATTGTGAAGATGTTCTCAGACTCAAATTTGGGCCAGAGGATGTGTGAGACCGTCTTCAGTTACCCTTGAGTTTGTGTGATTGGGTTGTCTTTTGCGAGTCTTTTAAATTTCTAATGCATATCCTCATGTAAATTTAATATATGGACTGTGATTATGGTTCTCTGATGATCTTTTTTGACCTCTATGATAGAGGGAGGCTAAACCTGTTGTTTCTAGCCGGCTGCTTCAGTTTGCTATGCGAGATGCTCTGGGTACATCAAAGCCAACTGAACCCTCATTAAAACGTCTCCGCTCAGTGGTCTCCGCATCGACTCAAGACTCATCTGAACCGGACCCAGCTCGGAAAACCCGTTCTGTTGCGAGGGTTGTGAATCCCACGGCCACTGTTTTGAAAGCTGTTGCTGAAGCAGCTGAAGATGCCAAGAATCCAAAATCTGGGAGAAGCGTCTTTGACAGAATTAGTCAGCCAACGGGGGTTTCCGAGACTTCGGACCAAGATATGATACTTGGTGATGTTCCCCCTAAGGATGAAGAAGGTAGGAATTTTAGCCAAGATCAGGAACCTGTACAGCATCAATACTCGCTGCGTCTTGACAACAATGGAGTGTATGTTGAGAACATGACGACTTTTGGCACTGGATTTCAGTCAAATTTTTTGTCTGATGGAAGCAGATTGGGTTCAAGTGTTAATGGGTCTCACCCAAGTTCTTTTCTTGGGAACAGGATTAACAATCCAAAAAGTCTGCAGCATCGTTTAGTCGATGACCCCAATAGAGTTAAAGAGACAAATTATCAAAATCACTTTGGAACCAAGCAGAAGACTACAGGTTTCTCCGGCAATGCAGATACAGGGAAAACAGTAAAGTTAGAGGAACAGATGAAAGTACCAGATGTTGGCCTGCAGAGATATATGGACGGAGGCAGATTAGTTTCTAGTGAAGCCATCACAGAATCATCAAGGGAGAAAATCTTAGGGAGTGGAAATGTAAGTTCCATGTTTTAGATGCATGTTCGTCCTAGCTATTTCAGCATAAAAATATCCTGGAGTTTTCTCGTTAATGCTCTACCCCTCATGACTATGTTGTGATGATTTATCTCGTTCTTACGAGTAACACTAGACTCCTCATACAAGTTTGCTTGCTGTTCTTTAACAGACAAAACCTGCTGCCATTGCGAAAGAAGACTCAGTGACTAAGAAATCTGTTCCTGGTGAGTTTTTTTTTTAAAAAGATTGATGGTATTGTAACTTCATTTGTCCATGACAAGTTAACTTCTTTGGTTACTGTTGGTTTGGTTCTTCTGCATGAGTTGGTCTAAAGATTATATTGGTATTTGCAGGGACGTTATCTACTACCCGCCCTTTGGAAGATGCTAGGTCTCGAACAATCTTTGTCGCCAATGTAATGATTACTGTTTATTTACTCTGGAACTGGAATTGAGCAAAAACTTTTTATTTGGTATATTGACTCGAGTGTGGTTGGTCGTAAAACAGGTTCATTTTGGTGCCACAAAGGATAGCCTTTCAAGGCATTTTAACAAGTTTGGTGAAGTGCTTAAAGCTGTCATAGTTACAGATCCAGTGACAGGGCAGCCAAGTGGGTAAGTTATCTGCATTCAGGACCCTATAGCAAATTGTCTTAATATGTGCTTATGCAAAGTCCAGTTACTAGAGACATCTTCGTGACCAAAGTTGTTCGCCTGTTGCAGATCAGCATATATCGAGTTCACGCGCAAAGAAGCTGCAGATAATGCATTATCTCTGGATGGTACCTCTTTCATGTCTCGGATTCTCAAGGTAAAAAAAACATTGAAAAACTCATGTTCAACTCAGTTTTACCAAAGCAAAGGTTCTTGGTAGCCTCTAGGAATGGTTAAGAGTCTTAGTTGGATGACTTGTTTGTAGATTGTGAAAGGAAGCAATGAACAACAACAGGAGGCTGCGTCGAGCATGTCATGGTCTCGAGCAGGAAGGTACGCAAGAGCCTCACCTTACAGAAGAGGCATCCCTGGTGGTGCATTTAGGGGTCGTTCTGTTGTTAGAGCTGGAGCCAGGAGTATGCAATGGAAACGTGATTCAGCTGAGACCGGCAACAACAACATTGCAGCTCCAAGTACTCGTAGTATGACTTACGTCCGAACAGAATCTCAATCAAACGGAAATGCAACAGCCTGATGGTATAAAAGAGAAGCAATAAGAGCTTAGAAAAAAAAAGATGAGTTTTATCATCTGCATCATCGGATTTTCTCATTTTGTTTTCATCTCTCTGTATTCATACTCCAAACTTGCTTATTGATGACGTTTATGGTTCTTTTTCTGTATGGATATTAAAAAAACAATAAAAATGTATTTCAAGTAGCTCTGTTCTATTTTTATGGAAATAAGATAACCAGAGGAACAATTTTCTGCAACATGTGGGTTATTTTGCTCGTATGAATCGAAAGCAGGATTTGTATCAAAGTCTAGAAGCGAAATTTTTAAAAATATTAGTAATCACATGTTAAACATATATCCAAATATACATTTCCTTTGTTTTATATTAAATGTCACTTTAGATTTTTGTATATTTTCTATATAAAACACAATTAACTATATATTTAACTATTTTTCAATCAATAGAAAAATAAATTGCAAAATTTTTTAAAGAAATTTTGTTCGAAAGTCGAAAACAATACTTATTTTGTAAAAAAAAAAAACACAATTATCTATATACCTAACCATCTTTCAATTAGTAAAAAAAATAAATTGTAAAAAAATTAATAAATTTTATAGTCAAAATTGAAAATGATACTTATTTTATTTTGTAAAAGAAAATAATTTCTACAACGACATTTAATATGAAACTATACAATTAACATACATTACCATCTAACACTTAAAAATAACCAGTATAATCGGTCTCGACAGGTGCTCTTAATCCAAAACGACACGACCAAGTGTCCTCAAAGTGAGGAGAAACACACTCACTTCCTCATGTCTAAACAAGGCACCAAATCAAATCTGCAGATCTCAACTTATAAAAAGCTCACATCATACAGCAACAACAATCAATCAAATCCTCACAATGTCTTCTTCTTCTTCATCATCACTTACACTCTTCTTCTTCTTCTGTGCTTCTACATTCCTCTATGCCCACGCATTCAACATCACCAACATCTTAAACCTAAACAATGACTTCTCCACTTTCAACAAACTCCTCTCCCAAACCCAACTCGCTTCCACCATCAACACCCGCAACCCCATAACCGTCCTAGCACTTTCCAACGAGGCAATGTCTTCCTTCTCCGACCATTCACCAGCCGACATCAAGAACATCCTCAGCCTCCACATCTTGTTAGACTACTACGACGTCAAGAAGCTAAGGAGCCTCAACAAAAACTCAGCCATACTCACCACTCTCTTCCAATCAAGCGGTCAAGCTAAAGGCCAACAAGGTTTCATAAAGGCAACCGTTATGAAGAACGGTGACATTTTGTTTGGATCTGCGGTTCATGGATCTATCCTTGACGCTAAGCTTATAGACTCGGTTACGTCACAACCAAATGAGATCTCTGTGTTACATATAAGTAGTTATATACCTATAATGGACGCACCTTCTGATACTCCTTATGTTTCATCTTCACCACTCCCTTCACAACCTCCTGGTGATGATGATTATGAATATGACGAGCCACCATCCCCACCATCCTCTACTACTAAGCCTTTTGTTGCTGCTGCTACTGCTGCTAAGCCACCTTCTGCAAAAACCGAGTCAACAAGTGGAGTTTCAGCGATTAGTACTCCTAGCTTGGCGTTTGCGTTTGTGATGTCATCCTTTTGGTTCTTTATGACGGTCTGGTGATGAATGATAACAGAGTGCAAGAATGAAATAAATCACATCAGCTTTCTGAAAGCCAGAAAAAAAAGGTGGAGATTGGCAGCAAAGCTTTCAAGTTTTTTTTCACTCAAACACACAAAAGAGCACTTCAAGCTTCACAAGTTCTATGGAATAAGGCAACAAAATCCAAAGATGAAATAAAGTGATTGATGATCCAATAAGGATGGAGAAAGTTGTAAAACTCAAAAATTCTTTATTTGGAAGCTTGTTTTTGATATGTACAAGCTGTGAATGATTTCAAATGGAAGCAATCAAGAAAAATAAAAACTGTAAGGCTTTTCTTACTAAATGGTGCATTGTTGTTTGGTTGCATTCCTTTCAAACAAACAGTGTTCTAAAAATCAGTTTAGGCGATAAAATGTAGCAAATAAAGACTTATCGATATTTTTTCCAAAAAATTGATTTAGCTATTTAAAAACTCGATCTAGAACCAGATTAAAACAATAATACTTTATATAACATTAATTGCAAATGAAGACACAAAGAAAGGCACTAAATTAGAGATTTATTACTTTTAGCTATGAAAAGGCAAAAGCAATCCAAGAACATGAAGCACACACTTCACATCCATGTCTATCCCCAAAATCCAACAACAAAGTCTTCAAGACAAGGAAACAAGCTCAGGCTCTATACATTCAGAGTGGCTTTGATTAAAGGAAACCAAAAAAAGAAGTTTAAAATGCAGTAAAATTTGCTCATTTCCTGAGTCAGTGATGTAACCCGTTTCCATTGCTATACACATTGCCGTTCTGGTAAACTTTCCCCATCGCTGTTCCATTGGCCACTCCATTAATCAAAACTTTGTTCATCTTGCCACTTGCTTGCAGAACTGCTTCTAAACACCCCGATGCTGCTGCTATAAGACCTGTGTTGTAACAAAATGTTTCTTAGTAATAGCCCACAACACCAACAACACAGGTTCTTGCCATTATGTTATATAACCGAGAGATTACCTAGAAACAATGCTGAAGGTTTTCCAGGTCTAGACTTGAACTCAGGATGGAACTGAACACCCACAAAGTATGGATGATTTTGTAGTTCCACAATCTGCACAACACCACACACGCAGAACAATGAAGCACACCAACACGAAAGCATTCATATACGGTTCTAAGCTCACTGAAGTTACACATTAAACATGGTTTGTACGAGCATATTACCTCCATACGACGCCCGGTCCCATCCTTCCCAACGAATGAGAGCCCAGCATTCTCAATTTCTGATATCATATCTGGATTTACCTAAGAAAACACATTCCATTTTTACCAACTCAGAAGAGACCTCAAGGCAAAAAAATATGTAGAATAGAAACTGCATTTGGAGTAAAAGATATTACTTCATATCTGTGCCGGTGTCGCTCATCAACAAACTTTGCATTACCGTACCTAAAAATAGAGATTATATAGGCTTTCTGGCTTTGGATATGAGTCCTAAGAGTTATCATGTGCTACTATGTATTAGATTTTTTATGTACTTACAACTTAGCAGACTTGCAATCAGGAACCTGAAAGTGAGTCCTCCTTGAACCTAAGCGCATTGTGCCTCCCATATGAGTTGTGGATCCCTTAAAAAAAGATTGAACAAGGTTAAGACACATAGAAATTTAAAGCATGTAATAAGTAAAATCAAATGAGAAGACTATATGGTCTAGTAGACTAGTACTTCTGGCATAAATATGACACAAGGGCTTGAAGTTTCCGGTTCAAACTCTGTGCTGTTTGCATCCTTATAGCCAAGAATGGAGCGGGCAAATTCAACAACAGCCAGCTGCATTCCCAGGCATATGCCAAGGAAAGGGACTTGATTTTCACGGGCGTACTTTGTAGCTAGTATCTTTCCTTGCACTCCTCTATCACCAAAACCTCCTGGTACTAGAATACCATCAGCACCCTGAAAACAAGCAGAATGCTCAGTCAAACGTATTAACTAAATCGAGATACCAGGTTCCATTACAATTAACCTACCTTCAAAAGATCCCATGCAGCTTTATGGACATCTGGCGCCTGCAATGGTGAGTCGTATAAAGGCTCATGAGATTAAATACAGCTGTAGTACACTAAGAGAAACGAAGATAAGACTCACTTCATGTGCTGTAATCTCTTCAAGGTCACTGGCTGCAACCCACTCTACAACAAGTTTCTTGTGACATGCCACAGAAGCATGCAAAAGGGCCTGCAGAAAAAGATGGTCTTAGAATCCTAATACCAGAGTCAGTTCATAAGGAAATGACGCATAAACTAAAGGTTGGGCTTAAAATACATAACCATATTTGGTTTATTCAAGAACACACGATACAGTTACCTTCAACACGGAAAGGTAAGAGTCAGTAAGGCCAGTGTATTTTCCAACCATAGCAATTCTGACCTGTAAGAGAAGGCCATTAAGAATGAACAATGGATTCCATTATAAAGACACTCTTGGCATTAAAAACATATTTTTTAAAAAGGTAACTTACAGGATCTTGCAGCGAATCATATATTTTAGTTCTTCCAGTCCATTCGGTCACGTCAGCCTCTACAGCTTTGCTGCAGATTTTAGAAGAATCAAATCTCTATTAGTAGAGAAAAAAGTAATCACGAAAAGCTAAAGTGTGGAGCCTAGCGCAAAATATAATTTACACATAGAGGCAAGGAAAAATGAAAGACAGTTCAGAGACAAACCCAATGAGGTTCAACTCTTTTAAGATTGCCCCATGAGCCTTTTGATCCTATTCAAGAGAATAAAACAAAAAAAAATCAGCTAGCAAGTTAACAACAAGCTCCTTTGGTTTCATAGGTAGGGTTAGAAACTATTCAAGTGAAATTTACTTACCCTTAGAAGCAGTGGAACATGCCAGATGTTTGGAACGTCATAAAGCGTCACAATGTTCTCTTCCTAGGAAACCAAAGAAAAGCAGACAAGAATGTTCACTTGGAAACAAGTCTTTTAATAAGAGATCTAACCTTTCTGCTTTAACAAATTTAAGAAAATAATCAACAACAAATACCGGCACATGGCAAAACTGAGAGAGTTTCGTCTTGACATTGTCTTCAAGTGCCTGTAACAAAACAAGACCTGGTAAGATGAAAAATCCATAATCCATGGCTAATCGTTAACACTACAGGACATTAAAAAATATTGGAGAATACATTACCTTCGTGCTGCGACATGCTAGGATATTTGGTGTCAACCCAAGACTCCTGAGTTCTCGCACACTATGCTGGGTTGGCTTTGTTTTCTGCAATACAGTTCGTTGATACCTCAACTGTTACAAACTAATAAAATGGAATATCCATGTAAGATATCAAAACCATAGAAAGTTACCTGTTCACCAACAACACTAAGAACAGGCACAAGACTCACATGAACCAAGCAGAAATTACCAGGTCCTATAAGAACAACAGAGTGATGGAGCCGATAATCAATAGCCTAAAAACTACTGGACCTTAAAAAGTTATAAAGAACTTAGAGCAAAGCTTACCAACTTTATAGGAGAATTGACCAAGAGCCTCGATGAAGGGCATAGATTCAATATCACCTGGCACAGAACATAAGTAAACAAAAGCCACTCATCTAAAAATTTGTCAGGAATGGTAATATCAGCCAACAAAGAGTACCTATAGTCCCGCCCAATTCGATTACACAAACATCAGGAGGGCCTTCCTTTCCATCCACAGGAACATTAGCTACACGCTCAATCCACTCTTGGATTGCATCAGTAATATGCGGAACCACCTTAGAGAAATTTAAAAAGCTTTGTTCAAACACTCACTCAAATTATAACTAGAGAAAGTTCAAAACACAAGAAGATAACTTGTGAACCTGTACAGTTCTTCCAAGGTAGTCCCCTTTCCTCTCCTTGTCAATAACCGACTGCAAAAACCAGGACAAAAAACTCTAAAACCAGGTTCTAAGTAACATGAGAGAACTAATGAGGTAGTAGTAGACTAGACATACCTGGTATATCTTTCCGGTTGTTATATTGTTGTCACGGGTCAATGTACTGTCTAAAAAACGCTCATAGTTTCCAAGGTCCAAGTCCACCTATATGTTATACCAGTTAGATACACAATGCATAAGAAGACATAATCACCAATGTGACAAACCTCTCCACCATCATCCAATACAAATACTTCTCCATGCTCAAACGGAGACATTGTTCCAGCATCAGTATTAAGATAAGGATCTGCATTCAACAACAGAACCAGTCAAAAAAAGTTTAATCCTTTCTACAAATTAACTCCATTAGGCAGAACAACACAAGTCGTTACATATAAAAAAAGGAACCTTTCTTGGTCGTTACATTTACATGTAATTAAATGAATCTCACCAATCTTAATGGAAGTAACACGGAGACCACATGCTTGAAGGAGAAGTCCAATGCTACTTGCAGTGACTCCTTTTCCAAGTCCACTCACCACTCCTCCTGTCACCAAAACATACTTCATTTTCTTCTTCCTTCACCTAAATCATCAGAAACAGAGGAACAAGGTAAGGATACAATCTATCTCAAAGACAAGCAATCTCTTCCTTACACTACCTTTGTCTAAAAGCAATGGCCTTTCCTCGATTTTTTTTTGCAAGGCGGCGGCTTATAAGCTTACTATATAACCTGCGAGACCCTTCCCTCCCTATTTAAAGCCAACAAAAAAAAAGTTCGCATTTTTTTTTAATTTTTAATTTTGATATTTAAAACATCACTGTGGCTTTGACCCTTTCAGTAAAGAGAATGAAACAGTAGATTTCATTCAAAACCTAATGGTAAAAATAATACTATATACGATGTTTACACGGTTTTTTGGGTGGAGTTGTTAACTTATAATTGCACATTTTTTTTTAAAAAGAATTCCTGTTAAAAGACGTTTCTTAAATTTTTTAAGAAAAGTCTCTTAAAAAAATTAAGAAACCCATGGTAAGAGACAACTCTTTTGTATGTTAGGGTTTGTGATTTTGCCAAACAGTGGAAAGTTGCATCATTTATTTGGGTAAGATAGGCCCAAAAGAGGGTTTTGGATTAGCTGTATGGGGAACTGTGCGCCCGTTTTTAAAACCAATCAAAAAGTTTTACGTTTTGTTAAGAAGGGAAAGGTATCAAACTTTTAGAGTTCTTTGTTACTACTTTGATTGTTTGTCATTTTGCCATTAATAGAGGTGTTCACATGTTTCATAGACAAAAGTCAACATGTACATGTACTCTTCTCTCATGTCCTCTTCTTCTCTAGCCAATAAGAACCAAAAAACTACCAAACCAGACATTGGACCAGTTTTGATTTGCCACTTAGCACTGACATGTTTATTGCTGAAGAATCATATCTTCATGAACTGGCTTCTCTCTCACACACTGTTACATGTTCATACAATGATTTGGATACATCTCGTTTACATGTGTTGTTCAATGTTACTGTGGAATTTGGTTGGAGTTTTCAAGAACTAGCTTGTCTTTGATGATTGCTTTCAAGCTTCAACAACAGTTATCAAGTATTTGAATCACTGAGAAGAGAATAGTAGTGATGGTAAAAACAATAGGAGCTTGTTGCCTTTATAAACACAAGCTCTACTCCATGAGCAATAAAAGATGATGGCAATTTTACAAAGCAAAGAAGACTCACTTGAGGAAGGAGAAGCAGTTGAAAAGGAAAGAGATGCAGAACTTAGCAATTAAAATAAGATTACAACACACTTAACAACTCATCTTACACAAAGCTCGCTACTCATTGAGTCCGTGTCAATTCCTCCACCAGCATCAGCTTCTGAAGTGGTTTTAGCCATCATCTCACCTGGAGGAGGATGGTCAAACTTACATGATGCCCCACACTTGCAAGTCCCTGTCTTCATGTAATACGAAGCACACCCTGCAACATTTTTTTGGTATTGGATTAGCTCACAAGTTCAATACAAGCAAAGCAGTGTGGTTTCTAATCAACATTTTGTAGGTACCTCTCTGTCTTCTGGGACACCCTGCAAGACTCAGCTTTACATTCAGTTGTTGAGAAGCTTGTTTAGTCATTGCACTTAACCTATCTGATGGGTGATGGAACCTACATCTCTCTCCAAAATCAAAACAGCAAGAGCAGCAACATGCTAACCACAAAACTGATTTGACATTTCCACTGATTCTCTAAGTTTTGCAATTGCACAATATCAAACTCTTTCTTTCTTTCTTAACAACGCTTATAAAGTTGGGAGATTTACATAAAGGAATAAACACCAAAGCTAACTAAGAAACCAAATAAAGCTCCTGCAATGACTTCAACTTCAGTATGTCCTATTGATTCTTTCAACGGAAGATACACTTCCTCACTGATCTCATCTGACTCCAAAGTCTCACCTTCATTGCCCTTTAAACTTATCTCTTCACCTTTCCGAGCATTAGTAGTTAGTTTATTCAACACTCTCGCATGCTTTCCAACTTCTCTCCTCACACCCTGCAACGGTAAACCAATTCATGACATGTAAATGAAAGCCTGAGTTCTATCATACATAAATGCAGTGTTCTAAAAATCGGTCTAAGCTGCACCTAGCCTAGGCATTCGTGTAGCCGGCAAATCGGACCTAAACCAAACTATTTTTCTATACCTAAAGCGTCTAATTACTGTCTAGAGATTTCTTGAACATTGCATAAATGCAAGTAATAGTCTTCACCACACAAGATCCATTTTCAAAAACCAACTTATGCTCTCTATATCCTACTTGTTAATGCAAAACATTAACCAGAGAAAGCAAGATTTGAACTTTCTCAAAAGGGTCAACTTACCTGGGCATCATACATGATCAGGACAGCATAAACCACAGTGAGACCAAATATGGAGTCATCAAACCCCCTAGAGCCAAAACCATGTAAACTATATTCAGAAAATTACAGAAAGTGAGAAAACATTTTAAAGAAAGGGTTCAAGCTAAGCACACCTTTCAAAACCAATTGCAGTTGCTGCAGCCACAACAGACTAAAACATCTCATGATTCAGCCAAAAAAAACGTCAGAGAAGTAAACAAAACACAATCTATAACAGAGAAACAAAGAGAGAGAAGAAGAAGCTTACAGAAGAATGTGTTGAAGGGAAACCTCCAGCTTGTAAAGCGGTTCTAAAGTCAAGTTTTTTCTTATAGAAAACCACAGAAGTGAAGGGCTTTAAGAGCTGCCCAATCGCCCCGGAGAACCCAGCAGCTATGAGTACCTTCACGCATAAGCGAGAGTGACTATCAATGGCTGCAAAGATAAGGAAGGAAGAGAGAAGAGGAGAGAGAGAAAGGAGAAACCTTGTTGTGTATGACTTCGGTGACATCTTGGAGTCCAACATTGATAGCGCAGGACGTGAGACGATTTGGCTTCTTTGGTGGGCTTAAAAGACTAAACTTTGAGAAACAGAGAGCATTGGGGTTATGAGACACAAAGCTCTGTTTCAGCATCTCTGTTGTGGTAAAGGAAGGAACTTTGAAGGGGTTTTTGGGTGGATGATGATGATAAGATATGAAGGCAGCGAGAATTTTGGAACCAATGGCTCAGTTGTGTCGACAAAAGTGTTGTCTTTGACTCAAAGAATCATTCGGACAGCTCTATGTGGATCTCAATTACAAATGCTTTTTTTTTGTTTTTCAATTACAAATGTTGCCTTAAGTTAAAAGCTACTTAAATTATGTTTACAATGTTTTAAACATACATATGCATATAGTGCTAATCATACCCAAAACAATTTTCTTAAATTTTTTACATGACAAATCGGTCATACCTCAAATAATTTTCTTAAAATTTGATTATGCTATTTAAATTGATATAAATTAATTAAAATCAGTGTAAATCGAGATAAATATGATTATATTTAAATTTTGTCTAATCTTTTTCTTTATATAATTTTTATAATTCATCAAAATAATTTTGTATTTAAACTCGAAAATTAAAATATTTAGTACAATATAAAATATATAAAAGACAAATCATTAACGTTTAAGCCTTATTTATAATTCAAATAAACCGTTTAGTAGCTAATTCTCTATATAAAACGTGTATAACATTGGTTTATATGGATAAATTCATTAGTTTCTCTTTACATAGCACGATCTATATAGTCAAAAATTAAGAATATGAACAAGAAAAACATATATAATATCTCAAGCTTAGAGTATTACTATGTCTAAAAGTACTCAAAGTCTACATAAGCTGTATCATCAGTGGGAGTTGCTGGACCAGCAGCACAGGCCACCTGAGCATCAGGCTTCACTGAGCTATAATGATCACCCACTCCATGTCCCTTAGCTTTCCCTCTCGCAGCAGTCAACGGTCCCAAGTCAACAGGGTCAGGAATATGAGGCGGTGCAGCGCTACGCACCAGAGCCCAGTTCACACCTTCAAAGAACGGGTGTTGCTTTATCTCTGTAGCTCCACGTGTGTAAGCGATTCTTCTATGAGGATCCTTCACTAGAAGGCCGCGGATGAGATCACGCGCCGCAGAGCTCACGTGAGGGAGGTCTGGGAACTTCAAGGGCCGACCAACAACGTTGTGGAGTGTGTCTCTGTTGCCTGGTCCCTTGAAAGGTGTTGTACCATGTAAGAGCTCGTAGAGGAAGATACCAAACGTCCACCAGTCTACAGCACTGCCATGTCCCTCTCCACGTATGATCTCTGGAGCTAAGTACTCGTGTGTGCCTACAAAGGACATTGACCGCACATCTGTTGGCTCAGCCATGAGCTCTGGCATGGAGAGGCCGTTAAGGCCAGAGTCTGACTTGGCTTTACGTGTTTTCTTGGAAGGGAGGAGACGTGGGAGGAAGGCAGAGGGGTGCATACAGCCATTGACGGCGAACTCCTCGTTGAGGATAGCTCCTCCTCCGCTACAAACGGAGGAGGACTTGACGAGGGTTGGGTTAAAGGTGCAACGGAGGGAAAGGTCAAAGTCTGAAAGCATTATGTGGCCTTCGTCACGAACCAAGATGTTCTCTGGCTTCAAGTCTCTGTATACAACCCCCAACATGTGTAGATACTCCAACGCTAGTAACACTTCAGACGCATAGAACCTGTAATGAAACTCATGAGAGAAATGATTATAAGTAAGCTCCAACTAGTGCTGGACATTCATGGTCTTTTTAGGAACCAAATGGGAAAATTATAATTCTACCACAAGTTTGATATCACTTTGCAAATTTACCTTTAATATGATAATTTTCAAAAATACCTTTAAATTATGATGAAAATAGACTATTTTTTTTCTAAATATTTATAAAACATTTAGAAACTCAACCTTACCCCTTCAACACTAAACCTAAAACAGTAATCACTAAATTATAAACACAATGTCAATATATTTTTGATTGAATGATATTTTTATAAAATGGTATTTAACTTGTGTTATTCTTACCAATTTTTCACAATTTTTGGATCTGATGGATCCGAATAATTTCAGATTTTGTTGAATTTTTATTTTTGTTATAAAACCCAAAGCTAACTGAATTAGAAACGGTTTGGATTTACGATTTGGATTTAGTTTGAATTCAAAACCCAAAAAATTAAAACTAAAAACCTTAAAAATATATTCGGATAATTCGATGTTTTGATAATTTTCGTTTATAAATTATATTTAATATATATAATTATTTTAAAAAGTTTAAATAATACTTTTAGAAAATAAATTATATTTTGGATATTTACGTTTGATTTTCAATTTGGTTCTGCTTTAGTTTTGATTTTCGGGTCCAAGAAAAAAAAAAGAACCATTCGGGCTTTTGTAAAATTTGGTGTAATTTTAGTATGCCCACACTAGCTCAAACTCTAAATAGACCAAACATTTGTCTTACCTCGCGGCTTCTTCTGTAAAACGCCTGTTGGGCTGTTTCTGTCTGAGAGAATGGAGATTTCCACCGCTGCAGAACTCCATGACCAAACAGTAGAGCTTCTCCGTCTCAAAGTAAGAATAAAGCGTTGGCAAGAAGGGATGATCAAGCAAAGACAAGATCTCTCTTTCAGTCTGAGCCCTCGGCAACTTGTTTCTACTAGCCAACGAGGCCTTATCCATAACCTTTATTGCAAAAACAGCACTTGTCCCTTGCAAGTCAGCGAGATAGACGCTGCCTATGTCTCCATACCCTAGACGTTTCAGAAGCCTGAAGCTGTCTAGACCTATTTGAGGACCTCTTGAAGTAACCGAGTTAATAGCGTCCCATCTCACGTCACCTCCAGTGTGAGGCTTGAAAGGTGTAGCTGAAGGGCTATCACCATAGGCAGATTCAGCATTGTGTCTAGGAGCTCTCTTGTTGTCTGGAGATTTTGTCCTACGGTTGGGATGAGTTCTGGCGCTTGGTGAGTTTGTTTCAGGTGTGGTTAATGGAACAATCTTCTTGGGATCATAGTGAAGATTTTTAGGAGGATTCTTCCTCATTCCTAAGCCATCACCATCGCTATGCTTTGAATCACCCTCGTTGGTTCCTCCTCTAGTTGCCGTGGGAGGTTCAGGTGACTTTGTGGGTTGGTGTCTGACGAGAGGATCCATCTTTTTGAGATCAAAATGAGGGTTTCTCGGAACGTTGTCACCTAGTTTAAGAGAAAATGTAGCGTGAGGTGACTTGGGCTTCAAGGTAGGGTCTATCTCCTTGGTGGTGTCATTAGATGTGTTCTTCTTGGAAGCTAAGTCCATTTCTGGTTATAAAAACAGCTCTTACCTGCAGGGACCAATCACATTAACCTTAAAGATTCTTGTTGAAAGAGACACAAAAAGCAATAGAATAAGCTTTTTTACCTGAGATGATGATCACACACTTCCTTGTTGATTTAAAAAAAGACAAGGTGAGGGAGAATCAAATCATGTCAAACTCTAAAAAAATGAAACAAGAGATTGTAAATGCATTAGTTATTATAACACAAAAAAACAATGTTTAAATGCATGTGACAACAAGTGTAGTTCCCAAGAATAAGATCACAAACTCTAAAAGAAGAAAAAACAATTAGTAATGTTTCCAAGATTCAAAAGGAGGGGACTTTAATTGGCTTGTCTATTGGTTTTGGTTTTTGGTTTTGGTTTATTTCCCTTAATAGTATCTTAGCCTGGAAAAGCAAAGAGAGAGGAAGAGACATGAGGAGATGCAAAAGAGATGGAGACAGTGAAATGTTCTTAGCCTCTCATATCCATCTACACTTCTTTTTTGCCGTTTATTCCTCTCTTTGTCTAAAATAACCATTTTTTATTTTACTATTAACCTAAATTAGTTATTTGACAGACACAATATTGTTAACAAGAGAGATGGTTCAAATAAAAAAAAAAAAGAATCAGAATCTGTTTAATAGTAAAAGCTCACCTGGTCGTCCTCATCTTCTTTCTGCTTCATCTATATGTGTATGTACATTGTTCTCTCTCTCTCTCTCTGACCAACAGAGAAAAGTCAATGTCAACATGAATTGTTTTTGACGGCGAGTCTTCTTTGAAACGGTCATCGTAAAAGAAGACATGAGTTTCGTTTAAGTGGTGTAACTACTTGCTTACTAATTAGATTATTAGAGGATATCCGATATCGTGTTGGGTTTGTCCTTTTTAACTCATCATGGGCTTATTTAGTAAAGCCCATTTACCTTCAATCATCATAAGCCTATACCGAATATTAAGCACAGCCTATTATCAGTAACAAATTTTGAGCTACATGGACATCCAAACAAACACTTTGTTTTGAACTAAGAACCTCCTCAGTGAAAATCTCTTAACAATATATATACATAAATAAATAAATATATATATATATATGTATATATATATATATATATGTATATATATACATGAATCCGTTTTGAACTAAGAGCATCCGCAATAGAATTTCTTAACAAAATCTTTCATCAAAAATAACAATATTATAATAAGAGACTTTCAGAATTTGAGAAACTCATATAAAAATTTCGTCATAAATAATTTTTTGTATGAGTCTATCAAATTCCAAAAAACTATTTTATTGTAATATTATTATTTTATATTAGAGACTCGTCAAAAGATTTTCACTACGAATGTTGTAAGAGAATTAACTTAGACCGACCTTAATCTAGAAAAGTTATTGGAGTTCATATTCTTTACTCTAAAAATCTAAAATACTGGAACCAAGTTTGATTGTGTATACGAATGCACACTCCAATTTATGTAAACAAAATTGCATGTGACATCAAAAGAAAAGCTTGAAACCCTAGTGAAATAGGGAAAAGAAAAGGTACGAAGTGGACCATTTTTGTCAAATTATTACAAGATAATGAGTAGAAGCAAGGGATATAAAGAGTTGTATGTGTGAATAGAAGTCAGAGATAAATACAAAAATGAATTATAAGTAAGAGACATATAAGATCCGTAAATTAAGCAAATGGCGGGGTATGTATATGATGTCATGATAGCATTGCAATTTACACACCATCTTTTCTTGTACCATACGTTTATAAATAATACGGTACGTACACTCTTAGTTAATAGTAAAGGTGTGTGTATAAAATACAGTATTGACCCAAAAAAAATACGGTCATTCTTTCTTCCGACGTGTGTATGTATACAAAGCAAAACGCGGTATTCTAATAACGACTGAAATATTATTTAGTCTAGCATTTTTATGAGTTTAATCAAGTAGTTTGTTATTTTCATGTCACACGAGTACGGTAGAACCTTCACTGTCTTTTCTTTCTTAAAGATTAATAGAATTGAACTGGTTTTGTACAAGTTTTAAAACTAGCAAATGTACTAGAGAAATATCTAAGAGAGATCTAAAAAGTTTTTTGGCACTAAAATAACTTTTAATAAAAAAAATAACTAAAATAAATTTTATTAAATAGTGTAAATACACATTTATACTATTTGGATTAATTAATTTGGATTTAGGGGGCGAAGTTTTGGATGTGATGTTTAAATTTTTTTGAAAATATATATTAAATTTTTTAAAATAATAATAATTATTTTTAATTATTTTAAAATTTAATTTATAATAAAAATTTAAGAGATCTATTTGAAATATTTGACTGATGTACTGTGTTTCAGTAACTAATATATAAAGAAAGATTAATGCAAAATTTTGTTGTTATATATGTTGGCGTGGCAAGAATGATTGGTTTCATAACAATTTGGGACGTGTATTCTAGCAGCTGGCCCACGTATGGAAGACTGGTGATGAGATTTGACAACTACAGATAATTTACTAAAAAGTTATATAATAATTTAAAAAAAAAAGAATTAGAGGTTATAAACCAATGCTTCAATAGCTTATGTACATGACCGCCCTTCAACATATGCGAGTAAAACATGTTATGATGGATTGATGCTAGACCGTAATCCATCTCATATTGTTCAAGCCAAAAGGAAATAAACTTGATTAACCCATGCTTGCAATTGTCCACCTCTCCAAAGTTCCAAACCATCCTTTTCCTATAAATTAGTTTAGAGTAGACTCTTCCGTGATGTACGGACCTAATTATTATTAGATTTAGATCACACAAAAGCATGAATGAATAAAAGATACTACTTAACAAAAAAAATGAATGAATAAAAAGATCATATATACTCCTAATCAGAATATGTTGTGTACTTTCATGCATGTCACGACTGAAATTATTTAGTTTACCAAACTTTATGATTAATCTAGTAGTTACTTTTTTTATTTAATCTAGTACTTTTATTCTTTCGTAGAATCAATAAAATAAACTGGTTTTGTACGTAGAATTTTTTAACCATCAAATGTACTAAATTTCAGTAATTATTATTAAAAAAAAAAATCGTTGTATATATGTTGGATCATCAACATTGGATCTAAAATAAACAAAAGCATGAATGAATGAACGATCATACTAGCTATATCAGATTTAAGTTCAATACAGATCGCTTCTAAACGGTTTGGCCCTATCCACCATCTCTAGGCCTGCGTCGTTTGTGACATACACGTTGGGACTAGGGATCAAACAACGAGTCGTTCAATATATTACTCCAAAACATTTTTCCCCATTAGAAAAATCCATTGAGACGTTTGGTAATAAAGAACTATTGTTTATACTTTTTAGTTTAATTGTCTAACTAACCCCATGACATACAAACCATCGACAATATTACCCCATAACGTGGTACTAGAAAAATTCAAATACGTTTCCATCTATTATCAACACATTTTGTTTAATTACTTCATTTATGTTATTTTGACAAAAGAGGTGGGACAAATCTCTCAAATATATTTTTTTAAAGTTTTTGTCACAAAAATAACATTAAAAAAAAGATCAAAATAGACCTTTTTATTTTGAAATTTTTATATTTTTAAATTTTATTTAATTATAAACTCACTTCCAAAACTCAATCTCATAACTCTAAACCCTAAGTTTAGATTAATTAACCTAAGGGTTATAAATATATATTTAAACTCTTTAATAAAGTCTATTACGGTCATTTTTTTATTTGAATGTTATTTTGGGGACAAAAACTTTTTTAATCTATTTTGGTCTTCATCTCAAAGATGTTTTATATGAGTAAAAGTTTATTTTGTTTATTGGATCTGACCTACGTGTTTATTAGCTAGTTCAACACAAATTTAAAAAGGTAAGAGTGTCAGCTAGTTCAACACAAAAAAGGATTGAACCTAGTGATCAGAGATCTATTATCGTTTATATAGTATTTACTCCTTGCCTATTCCTTTTCACGTTTACCATATCAAAAACCTCCCAAAATGGTCACTCACGACCACCTAACAAAACAATTATCAACACCGGCCTTTGTTGCGTTTACCTTATATCGTAATCTTCTCAACGCATTTGGCCTTAAAATTAGTAATATTAAAAACAGTTATACTCGACTTCCTTTTGACATAAGTTAACAGCTAATCTATACGTCGTTTTAGTAAATATTGCCTAATAAATAACACATAATTAATATTTATATAGAGTTTTGTCGTGGATACATCATATACATTTGACAATAACTAAGTCTAAGAAGCAAACCGCGTTCATCATTAAACATTGTTTTCTCTAACTGTTATGAAGCTATATCATTGATTAAGATAATGCAAGCGTGAGGCCGTGCATGAAGTCTTTAGGGTTGTTAATAAATTTATTTATCTTGTCGTCGCCTTAAGACTGTTATTATTATTTTTATACAGTATACAATTATTCGGTGCAGACTGGCAGTTTGAATGAATCTCCTTTCCTCCACTGTCATTGTCCTTCGTTACATATTTTCCGAGCAGTTAGGATTTTCTACTATATATCGCTTTATAAATTTTATAATGTCAATTAAGACATTCGGTGATACCAATGACAACACACAATTAACAAAATTCACTGCTTGTTTCATATACTTTTAACTTGTCCTGAGATTTAGAAGTTTTTATATATATATATATAATGGTGGTTTTCTAGACCGAAATGCAAATAATTGGCTGAAATCTAGAAATAGCATAGTTCTAGATTTTAAATGAAATCTGAAACATGATCTTATGCAGTTTCTAGTAAGAATGACATATTGAAGTTTTTTTTTCTTCTTTTCTTTTTAAATTAATTTGAGGTATATAATTTTGGAAATGCTTCAAACTAATTTTCAAGAAATTGTGCAACCTACAAATATATTTTTATTTGATATTCAAATGAAATCTAAAACATGGTTTTATATTCGTGTGACCAAATAGATTTAGTGTCTTGTAATTGTTTTAAATTTGAACTCACCAAAATCGGCTTACCACTAAACAACTTATGTTTAGTGGACCAATTTTTCCCTTACCACCATAATACCATTGCTTTAGTTGAAAATTCAGAAGTTTATAGAAAAAAGCCATACTTAGTTTTTATCTTGTTATGATGATTGTTGATGAAAAATATCAAATACCATATAACTGAAAAAAGAGGAAAATAATTAAACATTACTATGTGGCTTGGATTGGAGTTCAACGCACCACAATGTACACGCATCTCCCTCTCTCGATTTGGATAATCTAATGTATTTTTCTCATGTTTTGTATCTCTCTCTCTCTCTCTTTATATAATATATTATTTTGTTTGTCAACAATATATATATATATATATATATCTTCAAGTTTTAATACAGTTTATTTAGTTTGAAATCTGAACCGACGAATAAAAACCGGAGTATATGATTTCTAAAAGAATCCAAGAGTGAAACAGCTAGCCAATGACAATATGACAACTGGAGATCGGCCTCTTACCCTTGTGACTTTGACTCTCTGTCCCTAGCTAGCACCTTCTCTCACGTATATCCTCCATACAAATCTTTCATATACCTACCCTCAACTGGCCAATCATGGATAATATCCAACGTTTTTTTTTGTTATGTTGTTGTGACTAATTTTTTTTTAACGAAAATTGTTATTCTTAGACCATGATTAACATCAGTTTCTTAAGACGTGAATCTTAACTTATAATTTAATTTTTTTTTATATTTTTGACTAAAAAACATCTCTTATGTTTTTTATTGAATAGACGGTTTTTAGATTTTTTTAATTAAAATCTAATAAACGTCTCTTATCAAAGCTAAAAAATCTACTCTAAGAGACCATCGTTAATTATACCCTAATTACCTTTGAATTGGTATTACCTTCAGTTTCTGGCTTATGGATTCATAATAAACTAGAAACTGTTTCATCTTTCGGAAACAAACTACCAGTAATAATAACACTTCTTTAAAGTGCTTGGCTTTTTTTCCAAAATAGTAAAACTTAATTTTAGATGCATTCACCTTTAACGAAAACGTAAAAACTGCTCTCGCAATAATGTAAAATTTCGCATAAATGTAAAGTCAACTCGAAATTGTAACATAAAATATTGGAGTATTTGTTAAATAGTTATGTCATAAAATAAGTGAAAACACTATAATTTCTTGTAAACCTTATTAATTCTGTCTTAGTATCAGCCAAACTTTCTAGAATTTGAACTTTATTTTTTATTTTTATAGTTGAACTTGGGACAATAAATAGCAAAAGAAAAAAGGAAATCGATAGTGAAATTAGCCTTTTTTTGTTCTCTTAAACTTATGGATTAGCTATCTAATATTTTAACATTAATTTTAACATTAATTTTAACAATTTCTATGAATAAAGTTGATATTCGTTTTTAAATAACCGATTAGTCAAAGTAGACCAGATTAATTGTTTTAAGTAATTAAAACAAATATTTCTTAGACTAAAATATCTAAAAATTAAAAGAAATAATGTTTTTAGCTTCTAAAATAAATATTAGTCTTTGATTGCCTGAATTTTGGTTCTTAAGTTTTTTTTACTGTAACAACAACTTCTGTATAAATAAATTTTCCGTGGAAAAACATAAACTTTTTTCTACACATGAGAAACCTAAATAATAACAATAATTTTTTGTAGTTTCAATAAAAATTGTTTTTAGAAAAAAAAAAGAGAGAGAAAAGCGTTTCTGTATTCAACTCTTCATCAATGTATATAAATACTCTGTTTTAGAAACAGAGGCGGACAAAAGAAGCAGATGACAAAAATGAAAGCAGCTCTCTTCTGCCTCCTCACGACACTCCTAATCTCCGCCGCAGATTCCACGGTGCTGCGTCTCGAGATGGCCCACAGGGACACTCTCTTCCCTAACTCTTTACGTCGCATTGAAGACATCATCGGCTCCGACCAGAAACGCCACAGCTTCATTTCTCATAAACGTAACACAACCAACGGTGGAGCAAAGCTAACTCTGAGGTCAGGTTTCGACTACGGAGCGGCTCAGTATTTCGCCGAGATCAGGGTGGGAACTCCGGCGAAGAGGTTCAGAGTGGTGGTGGACACAGGGAGCGAGCTGACGTGGGTGAACTGCAGGTTCCGTGGGAAAGGCAAAACAGAGAACCGTCGTGTGTTCAGAGCAGAGGAGTCTTCAAGTTTCAGCAAGATTGGATGCTTGACTCAGACTTGTAAAGTTGATCTCATGAACCTCTTCTCCCTCTCTGCTTGCCCTTCTCCTTCAACTCCATGCTCATATGATTACAGGTACTTTCCATGATGGTGGTGATTGCATTATTTGATATTCAATAGTGAATGTGATTAGGTAAGAGTTTTAATTAGGAGTTTGATTAAGGATCATATACTAAAGAGGAAGTGATGTTGATGGTGGAACTTAATTAGGAACACAACTTACTCTTTTAAGGGATTGTGTGTGTGTTTGGAGAGAAGATATTTAGAGTAAAGTTGGGTGGTTATCAATGAGACAAGGAGAGTGTCCTCTCTTTCTTGTGACCATTAGGTATGTAAGTGGTTACCATCCAAAGCATGATGGATCGGTCATGGGCATACCATATAAGAAGCGGTTCCAATAGGCTAAACCTAATTTCGTCCGGTTCAAAAAAAACCGGCTAGACAATGATATCACCATGTTATTATTGTCTCTTTAAGTTGTTATATTTTCTGTTTTAACCATATTTATACCATTCTTTTATTTGGTTTTGGTAATTAATGAGTTATAATTAAAGTAAAAACTAAAGATTTTTTTTAATCATTTTAAACACATTTTGTTTTTGTTACAAAGAGAGAGTCATTTTAGAATTTCAAAGCAAATTTTACTTATTTTCAGTTTAATGGTAATTATAAACTGTGTTGATTTATATAAATAATTTATTTATTTGAATAACGATTGGTCAAATAGGTCTAATTAATAAAAAAATAAATGTACTTAAATCATTTTCTTAATTTGTTGAAAAAAATCAAAAGATATTTATGAAAGTAAGGGAGTATATGTATTAAAAATGTAACAAATATACGTTAATAAAATAAAATTTAGGTACTAAAAAATAAAAGAAGGTATATTTAGAGAGAGGAGGGGGGAGGGGGAGCCATAGTCCATAGATTTAGATGCAAGTGTGTGTAAGGAGAAGGGGTGATAGAGATATTAAATGTGTCTTGAGCTACAATTCATCACATTACATAAATGTCACTTATTGCGTGACTTGTGAGTTAGGTTTGCCCTTTGAACGATACATAATAAATTCCTACTCTCTCTTATTGTAATTAACTCCTTAATAATCCATGTTTATGCCTTCTTACTAACACTAAGATTGATCGGGTGGTAACAGATACGTGGACGGGTCAGCAGCACAAGGCGTGTTCGCAAAGGAGACATTCACAGTTCGTCTAACCAATGGTCGCGTTGCTAGAATCCCTAGTGTACTCGTGGGTTGCACCAACTCCTTTAGTGGTGATAGCTTCCGTGGAGCCGATGGAGTGCTTGGTCTAGCCTTGAGCGATTACTCCTTCACTTCCAAAGCCACTAACGTCTTTGGTGGCAAGTTCTCTTACTGCCTCGTTGACCATCTCTCCAACAAAAACGTCTCAAACTATCTCATCTTTGGCTCTGCCTCCCCTTGCCCTTCCACTAAACTCAACGCCACACGAACCACCCCGCTTGATCTCAAAGTCATCCCTCCCTTCTACGCCGTCAACATCATTGGACTCTCCCTAGGAGAGACCATGCTCGACATCCCACAACAAGTATGGGACGCAACGAAAGGTGGTGGGACTATCTTGGACTCAGGAACCAGCCTCACGTTTTTAGCTGACACCGCGTACAAAGCTGTGATCTCAGGGCTTACGCGTTACCTTGTTGGTTTGAAGAGAGTCAAACCAGAAGGTTTACCAATAGAGTATTGTTTTGATACCACGTCAGGGTTCAACGAGAGCAAGCTGCCACAGTTGATGTTTCATTTCAAGGGCGGTGCACGTTTTGAGCCGCACCGTAGAAGTTACCTAGTAGATGTTGCCCCAAGAGTCAAGTGTTTAGGGTTTGTGTCGGCGGGAGAGCCGGCGACTAATGTCATTGGGAATATAATGCAGCAGAATTATTTGTGGGAGTTTGATCTTGTGGCCTCAACTTTGACTTTTGCTCCTTCTACTTGTCTTTAGCTGTCTATTTTTTCTTTGTGGTTGTTACTTTGATTTAATTGGCCGTTATTGTTTGTTAATTGTTAGTGAATGTATAATGTTCGTTATAAAAGTTGCAATATATGACACTTGATATTATTGATCTAATACACATATGTTCATCATCTTAAATCGTGTTAGACCGCATCCTTGATTCGTCATTACCGGGCCTAAGGCAAGGAGCAGATGAAATGGTTTTAGTTGTAATAAGATTAGGCCCATAACTCCATAAGCTAAGTCTTTGATACGTGTTGAAGAAAGTAGGAATCTCATGCATATCTGTTTCTTCAGTCACTTGTGCTCTCTTCTCAAAGCATATTTGATTTTTCTTTTCTTTTTCCATTCACTTATGGAACATGAACAAAACCTGTAGGTTGTACTTTTATACAAAGAATAACACATTCTTAGTTAACGTATTATATCTTCCACTGAAACTTTGAAAAATCTCAATATTCCATGATGATATGTTGACAGGGAGTGAAGGAGGAGCGTTGTTTGGTACTTGGGAAAAGAAGTTAAACTTGGAGTTGATGAAAACAGATTATGGGCAATGACCAATCCCATCATGGCATCCACTAAAGTGATCCAATCATTATTGGTGACAGAGAAGCATCACATGCTATGTGAACATGATAATGCTTTTTGCTTCTATGAAAATCAATCATAACTTTATACTACTATTCTTTGAAGACAAATTTAAAACACAAAAGATAGATATCATGAACCAAGAGGATATTCAAATTTTCCATGCATCTCTTTATTGTCATATAAGATAAGGTGGATCCGATGAAAATCAATTACTCTTTCAAATTGTCACACCACACATACATAAAAAACCTTATACATGTGATTTTTAAAAACCTCACACACAAAAGTAGATAAAAAAACAAATGAAACAGCTGGTTTATTTCACATGCCATTTTTTAAAAAAAATACTCAATCCATTTTCTCCTACACCTACATTTGTTGTGCACAAATCACCCGAAATTTAAAAAAGAAATCACTTTCAATTAAGTAAATAAATAAGAAACAAAAACAAAATTAGATATTGGTTGTGAGGAGAGTGCAATGAGTGTGACGGTAACAAGTGAGCAAGTGGTCATTGGTTAAACCAGCGGCTTGCATGAAGGAGTGAACCACAGTGGGACCCACAAACCGAAAGCCTCGACGGACCATGTCTTTGCTTATGCTCTCCGACTTCGATGTCTTGACAGGAATCTTGTGGCCTAGCTTGTAGTTCGTGGAGATGGGCTTGTGGTTCACAAAGCCCCAAAGGTATCTCTCTAGTGACCCGAACGTTTTCATGATCTCTAGGATCTTTGTAGCATTCTCCACAACACCTCTCACTTTGCTCATCTCTATCTTGTACTCGATGCTTATTGCATTCATCTCTTTCTCGCTAAGTTTGGCAACCGCTTCCGCCTCAAACTCCATAAACGCCTTCTTGATGTCATGGCGTTTTCTCAAGGTTGACGTCCAATCAGAACCTACTTGTGCGCCACTTAGGGTTAGCAGTTCGAACAAGGTCCTGAAATTGAGATAATTAGTTTATTGTTTGACCAAAATGAATATTAATAAAATATAATGATTTAAAAGTTAAAAGAGATATTTCTAATCACCTTTAGCTTCATAAATAATAATTTATCATTATAATTTTTTAATTAGTAATGCATGTATTAATAAGTAATTATAAATTACTTATACATCACCTAGTATACGTTTAAGAAATGTTCCTCAAAGTTTAATGGGTTACCAAATAATTTAGGAGCCTATCCTAGTTTTAGAACACCTTTTAACCTGAAATATTGGTATTTTTTGCAATATTTTTCTGCAACTATACAATTTTGGTGGTAACTATGAAAACTAAAAGTGATAGTAATTGCAAGAAAAAAGAACATTATATGTAACGCACTTGTCATCATGGACAGGGACTCCCCACTCTTCATCATGGTAGGCAACGTAAACAGGATCTGAGAAAATTACACAAAAAATCAAAATAATTGTAGAGAGACTAGAAAATTGCATTTTCAAAAAAAAAAACAAGTAAAAGGGAAAAAAAGTATATACCAGAAGTAGATGTGAGGAAGCTGCATCTCTGAGGATGAAGAGGAGGGTGAGTAAGAGGGACAACTTTGGAGGAGTTGAAACTAGTTAGGTTTGATTTGGATCTGCCGTAATGAGCAATCTTCAGTTTCCTTAGGGCTTGTTGTGCAGCCACTTGCTCCCTCCTCACGGCGGCTATACTTCCAGGAGCCTCCGTTATGAGACAAGAAGGATAGCTTTCTCCTTCCTTAAAACTCTTCGATTTCTTGCGCTCCAAGCTTCCTCTCACTTTAGGTGAACCATCATTGCTCATCACACTGTCACTCTTGAGGGACACAGAACGGTCCATAAGGCGATTGCAACTACTTGACTGCAACATTCCTCTTCTGGTCAAGCCCACTGTCTCCGTTCTGCTCATGTTCTCTAATATCAACTCGTAAGTTATACGGTGATGGATGAAAGAAAATATATAGTAAAGAGAGAGAGGGTTGAGTTGAAGTTGATGATGAAATAGAGAAGAGCATGTGATTGTCTACGTGTATATATATATATATATATATATAACAAGGGAGATATATAGAGAGTTGAAAAATGATTGTAACCAATGTTTTAAAAATTGATGGCGGTGGCTAGGCGTTTTATAGAGAGGTTTAATGTTTAGGCGGGTGTTTAGTATTTAGACAGATGTCTAGATCGATTTTTTGAACGTTTAAATTGATTTTTCAAAAAAATAATTTAAAAAAATCGTTTCGCTTGTAGCCGATCTAGGCCTTGTAACTAAGGGTAATAATGTGTACTACCCTTCACCGATTTGAACGTTATTCTAAAACTAAAACGGTGTGAATATTAAAGGATCAAATTACAAGAAGCAACAACAAAGAAAAGGAATAATATAAAAGAGTTAAAGGCAGTGCATGTGCAGATGATTTGATGCAAAGATGCCATCAAATCACATCACATGTGACCTACTGACCTCTAACTATTTCTGTTTACTTTTGCTTTTGGTACTTCAATAATCTTTCCTGTATTATTTTCGGCTTCCGTCCTTTATTCATGATTTTTTTTGTCATTCTCGATTTTTAACCTCTTCTTAGCATATTTTGTTAAATAGTTGTTTTCTTATATAAATTTACTAAATAGTTTTCGACCAAAAAAAAGTTTACTAAATAGTTTATAAAAATATTGTATTCAACGACTCTTCGAGTGTCGAATTTGAGTCAAGCAAAAAAAATTGTGGAATTTGGTATTTTTTTTTATAAATTGTTTGTCACCGAATCCTTCTATTGGGTTTCGGGTTCAAGTTCAGATCGGATCCAATACCCGCAGATCTTCAGAAAGACTTAATAGGATTTAGAACTGAATCGAGATTTTTCGGATCGATTTTGAATATGATCCTCGCGTCCGAGTAAAATGCCTATGCCTATTTACTATATACGAAGGAGATAAGAGAGTAGAGACAGACCATGTGGTTCAACATATCCTCTATATATCCATTTTAATAGTAGACACTACCTAATACATATCTTTATTATCCATCTTCTGTGCCTCGGTGTCGTCTTCCCGTTGCTTCTCAATCATTTCTAAGTTCAAACAGATGTCTGCTTCCTAAAGTTTTGTTCCTTCCAATCAAATATATATATAACGCGGACCGTATAAATACTTTGTGAAACTTTCCTCGAACTAACACGCTTGACTTTCTCAACGCCCACAAATTAATTAGAATAATGTGGTTACATAGCGTTGTGGCATGTTCCTCTTCTTGTCTTTGCCTTCGCGCTTCGCACGAAGTTTCATTAGAATTTAGCATAAATATTTACGCACGATCAGTATCATTGGAGACTACGTACAAATGAATCTTAAACAAAAAACGTATAAATATAATTTTTATATACATCGAATACATTTCTTGTCTTCTAATTTCTAAATCATATAGCGAATGCAAAATATAATTGATAATGTTCAAAAAGAAGAAGATATAATTGAGTCTATTTGTTTTTCTTTTTTGTTTTAAAAAAAAAAAAAATAAACCAATCGCGGGCCGCCACGTGTCGTGGAACCCGCGCTACAGTGATGAATCTTAGGAGAGAAGGGATCACTAGAGAGAGCTTTAGAGAGAGGGGTTTATAGGATTTTATTATTTTAATATTTTTTTTATGTTGAAAAATGTGTGAACCCCCCCCTCACTAAACTTTTGATGGGGGTGCTCTTAGGTCACACTGTTTCTTAGTATGGATTTGGTAGACTGGGAACTCTCTCCCTCTTCAGCCATATTATGACAAGTTTACAACTTACTCTGCCCATCTGATCTTGCCTATCATATGGGCCTTTATATATAGATGAATGATATAGGAGTCAAAAGCCCAATTTAATGTACTATGAAAATGACAAACTGATTTTGATAAAATCTCATATAAATTACAAACATGTAATATTATCAAAACTAGACTAACTAGTGACAACAACAAGTAAAGTTTATTCATATAAGTTATTTACACTTGAGGACCTGGAAGTATAGTAGAGACAGAGTAAAACTAAAAGGTCCATCCAAGATCATCCATGGGATTGAAATCGATAGACATTGCAGAAGAAAAAATGGAAGCAAAATCATGATCAAAAGTAGAAGAAGGCGTATTAAACAAAATGTCCATGTTGATATCATAATCATCTACTCCTGCTACTGCCTTTTCACTTGAAAACATTGGAGCTTCTCCGTGGATTGGCTCCATTCCATCAACATCTGACCAGCTAGGAATCATATTCTCATCATCTAAAAGACTTGACATGGTATCACTGATAGGGTCCATAGGGATAATGGTTTGAGAGGAGATGGGAGTCTGGATAGGAGATTTAATTCTGTTTGGTTTAGTGGAAGTGTGAGGATTGATGTTTGTGATTGAGAAAGCAGTGGTTGATAGATCAAGATTAGGGTTTGTCATGATGGACTTCTTCTTGCTTGGCTTAGGAATATTATTATTAGAAGAAGCAGAAGATCTTTTGTGCGAAGGCATGAGATTATGAGTAGAAGGGTCTAAGCCTTGAGAAAGAAGCTTCTTCTTGATGCATGAGTTCCAAAAGTTTTTGACTTCATTGTCAGTGCGTCCAGGTAAGTGATTCGCAATCTGAGCCCATTTGTTACCGAGAATACGATGAACATCGATGATAGTCTGCTCTTCCTCCGCGGTGAATGAACCTCTCTTTAAATCAGGCCTCAAGTAGTTTATCCACCTTAATCTGCAACTCTTACCACATCTTTGCAACCCTGTTACATACTCACATAAAAACTATTATAAATCATACCTCAAAAATGTGAAGGGACCAACATTAGTACATTTAAAACATTGTTTTAAATAATCTACTTATTGCCAGGTGATTTTGGATTGGAAACTCGTGATTTCTTGTACATACATATATCTTCTGTTTTTATTATTTGACGTTTTAGGTTTGTGCATACAAATTAAAAACGTTTAATTTTATATAGTTTTAAACAAAACATCATTAGTTATCTATTTAATTACAATTCAACCAATTAAAAAATACTAAATCATATATATGAGAAGTTAATGAATTTTAAATTAAAAGTTGAACACATCGTCTAATTCGAAACAAAAAAAAACTCGAAAATATTATCTGTTAATAACTAAGGGAGTATATGCTAATTATAATGCTGGAGTAATGAATGAGAATGTAGTCAAATAGTTAGAATGAGAAGGTATAAAACCGGCAAACTTGGGAACGGAACTCCAACTGGGATGGCCATGAGTGGTGATGTAACGAAGAAGCTTCTCATCTTCTTCAGGAGACCAAAGCCCTCTATTCACTTTGTGTTTCCCACAACATCTATGTCCCATTTCATCTCTTTTCATTTTCCACTTCCCTCTCATCCCCTTAATTTATATAGACAACATACAAGCTAAGAAGATTCTTGGTTTTAATAAAACCAGCAGGGTCACTATTTAATTAATTTTCCTCATCAGTAACTATATCCTTTCTATGGTTAATTAATGTAATATGATTAACCAAACTTGTCTTGTTTCTCCTTTTCTCTATGAGTGTCTTCAAATGGAAGCCTGGTTAGAGATATTAATTAGCAGTTCACGTCACTTTCCTTTGATTAAAGAGTCATCCGTATAACTTGAACTTCTGATTAATTATTGCCATACGTCGTATGTATGGATACTGTAAATTATCAGTGTACTTTAGTGCAAGGGTTTAAAACTATATACTTACTTTGTTTCATGAATATAGATTTTTTATTGTTTTCATATATATATTAAGAAAACGTATTAAATCATTATAATAAATATATTGTTTTTTTTTTAATTTTTAATTTTCAATAATTTAAACCAATAACAACTCAACAAAGTCAATTAATTTTCTTAAAGTTTACAATATTTTCTTAGAAAACACAAAAAGTTTATTTTTCTGAAATATTTTTTTTTCAAAACATATATTTAATGAAACATAAGGAGTATTACTTAACTAGCACAATGACCTAATTAGTAAATCATGCAGAGTTAATTGTTTTCTATTAGAATTCCAAAGAGAAATACGGTAAGATGGAATTAAAAAAAATTCACTAAAATAATCTCCAAAGAGAAAAATGATCAAAAATAGACGTTATTAAATGGTGTAAATATACATTTATATCCATTGAATTAACTAATTTACACTTAGGGTTTAGGGATATAGGGTGGAGCTTTGCAAAATTAGAAAAAAAATTAAAATTTTTAAAATAAAAGAATCTATTTGGTTATTTTTTTTTGAAGTCTATTTTGTGACGAAAACTTTAAAAAATCTATTTGAGAGATTTGTCCAATTCAAAAAGTATTGGTAAGAAGATTAGTAGGAAAAAAAGAATTAGTAGAATAAATTATCGGATAATTATTACAATATATGTTGTATCGAACCACCATTAGGTTTTAGCCCTTTCATATTGACTAATTATATCCATCATCACGCACCTTTGTACATTGATCGTTATCATGTAGAATACTTTTTGAAAATGCGTTAATTTTTGGTAGTCTGAATGTTGGAATGATGAATCGTAATGCTATCAGTAAATACGTTATATTTACTAACATCTTAGTTAAAATTAGAGGTAAAGTAAGGAGCACGATTGCTAAATATTCCGACCTAATCTCAACTACTAGAAAAACTGGAGCATGAGAGGATTGAATAAATGATTTTTTGGAGCTTCTACATAACATTTCCGCTTAAGTAAGCCAGGTACGGTCAAGCTTAATATAGGTCTACAACGCAATCGTTTGTTTGAATCCTTCAAGTTAAATGTAATAATAAACTAATGGGTGGGGAGAAATTAAGCGGTTAATTAACATAATAATATAAAAACGTCGCTGTTAATTACCATATCATGTAAAATCTCGTCTGAATGAAGCTACATATATTTAACTATAACTTCTGTAAATCTTCGTCTGAGTACTTTATTGATAAACCCTAACCATGGGGAAACTGATGGAATAGACTAGTTGGTGATCTTTTAATTTTCTATAAAAAATCAAACGAAGTATAGGCAATTGTTAGGCCATTCTGGTATTAATTTGATAACATGAAGTCAGAATGTTGTAACACAATTCATCGGTCTTAATATATAAAAACTGGGTAATCATGATTCATGTGTCTGGTTTTAGAAGACACGTACGTGGTTTTGATTGTAGGAGTAGTTGCTCAGAAGCTCCCTATGTATACGTATGTAACGTAAGTATCTCTTTTCTCGATGTTAATTTGTCTTTCCTGGTTGGTTAGACGTACTAGTTTATTAACATAGGGTGAGCACAAATGGAATAGTGTCATAATTTTTGGTATTTGTGATTTGATTTTTATTTTATAGATATCTGATTTTTTGATTTGAGTTGTTTTAAAAAAAATACGAATATCTAGAATTTTTGTGGATATATACGAATATTTATAGATATCTCATACACTTTGTTTAATACAAGTAAATTTAAAAAAACTATATATGTTTGTTTTCAAAAAAAAATATTTTTATATAATATTAAGCCGAAAGTAAAAAATAATGAAATTATATGTTCCGTACTATTATAATGAAATATTTTTTTTTGATAAAACACATAATTTTAGAAAATTTTAATTTTTATAAAAACATTCTATTATTTTCTTAATTTAATACTTTATATGTATTTTATAAATAACAAAATTATATTTTAAAATAAATAATTATCTAAAATATACATTTAATTTAATTGTAGATATAAATATATTTGTATAAAAGTAGGAGCAGATCAGATATCTAATTCTAAAAAATTTAGTATTCGTGAGTTGTTTCATTTTTTACGGATATTGATTTTTAATATTGTACTTCAAAAACTTAAGCATATCCAAATTTTTCGGATCAAATTGAAGCTAATAACAAATCGAATCAAATTTAATTTTTTTTTTGAATTACTAGGAGGTTCGGGCCGAAGCCCTAATCCCCTGGACCCGAAATCACAGCATGTAATATTGCTTTCGTCCCAGCTGCCACTCGAACTGGAGACCTCTGACACAGTGGCCGGGTCCTTTCCAGTTGAGCTAATGGCCTCTGGTGATTACTTTTAACCTTGTGTTTTAAAAAGAGAAGAAACAACGAATAATAACAGAGATTTAAAAGCTGGTAAAGTGTAAGATAAAACAAACAACACATATACTCCACCGTTAAATCTTATCTTTAAGTCATTTATGTTAAACATCCATCCTTTGTTGACCATTTCAGATGCACAAGACTTCCACAGACTTGAAAGTTTAGACTACTACATAAACCTTGCCTTGACCAGGCTCTTATTTGTCTCAAAACTCTTATACATTGACTCTAATATGGTGGGATCCGATAGGCCCATCTAGCCTCACCGCTTCAAAATTCAGTTAATGGGCTTTTAGTATATCGATCAACATTTCAGCGATTGGATATTGGCAAGAAAAACATCAGACTGATGAGGGATATATTAAGATTGAGCGATGAAATCATGAAAAGGTAAGTATTTTTGATGATAATGACAACAAAAGTTACTAGAAAGAAAAGAATACTATAAAATTTCCAGTTTGCAAATAAAGGCATAATAAACACACAAGAATTGAGAAATCCATTAAGCAGCCTACTTCACCATCTATAATCTATTGCACATCATCACATTTATTAGAGTGGATAACGAAGATCTACTTCATGTTTGGCAGCAGTTATTACATTCAAGTTTGCGCATTTATACACCAAGTACGCATTACAACCAGGAGTCAAATAGCTAGACCTATATATAGTATTCTTTAACCGAGGCAAACCGTATGGTTCTTGGTGATGGAACTCCTAGAATCTTGGAGGGAGAAGTTGGAGTTGATATCAGGGAGATGCATCGCAGAGTCCATAGAGGAAGACAAAGGAAACTGATCCTCGAACCATTGGATTGAGAGGGGTGATGTGTTGCTGTTGCAAATAGTGTTTGGGGTGAAAAAGAGAGTAGAGTAGTCTTTGGTAAGGCTTGCTTCTTGTGTTTCACATGCTTTCTCTAGCATGCTCTCCATGTACTTCCCTTGTGCTTCTAGCCTTTGATTCACCTGTCTTTCTACTTCTACCTCTTCCTCTATTCTTTTTTGCACTTCAGTTTGCATCCTTCATCACCAATCATAATTACCCTTTAGTTATATATTATCATAATATTTTGAGTAGATTAGTATATCTGAATCAATTGTTAGGATTTGGAATTGGAAAGCACATACTCGTTCATATTGTGACCAATGATGTGCGGAGTAGTGAATACAACATTCCTTTGAAGATCCAACATGGAAACTGCATGCATCGATCAATGTTCATTACCAAATATATATAAGGCATTCATGGGGCAGTTACAAATTAACCAATACATGGAGTTAGTTTAAATAAGAAGGCTGATGAATAATGCGTACCTCTATTAGTATCCCTAGTACTAATGGAGTGACCATGGCTATGCTCCTTGTGAGGCTGCTTTCCAAGTCTGAACTTCTGAAAACATATATACATATTAATTTATATTAACCACTACTATATATTTTAGTCCTAACTATGGCAAAACTACCTAAACAAGAAGGAATCAAGAACAAAAATTGTAAAGAAGAGGAAACTAAAGATGAACAAAGTAAGAATGATATTCCAAACTCGAGTTAGATAGTGTCGTGGTCCGGTCCTTCAGGGAAGGACTAAATGCATTTTTACCGGCGAGTAGGAGTGATATATAAAGTAGGAAGCAAGAGTATGGTAGAGAGACCTGGAGATGGCTCTTGAGATGGTAAAGTGTAAGACCCTTCACGCCCATCACTCTCATTATCGTCTTAGGTGTAGCCTCTGTTGATATATATCATAGTTATAAACCTCATAATATATACATTACAAATCAATAAGATAAGATGATGATGAAAATGTACTGTCAGGGCCTCCAAGGTGAGTGACGGCGTCAACAAAGCGTTCATGAAGCTCTGCGGTCCAGCGTAGGCGAGGCTTAGGATCGGTGGTGAGGACTAGACCTGATGGTGACTCAGCTCTCCTCTCCTCTCTTGATTGCATCATATGATTTAACCAACAAATGCGATTCAGCACAAGCGAATATTAATTATAGACAAAAAATGAACACACGACGTCTTGAAAATTATAAAGTATGATTCTGGACTGGCACTGACACATATAATTCTTGATATATAAAAATAAATAAAGGCAGACAAGCATATATGTAATAATAGGGTTCTCTAGGCTTTCAAGTTGTAACCCATGCAGAGGATTTTAAATCCACACATGTCTAAAAACACCATTAGGTACAAATTTGCATGTCAACGTCCTCCTATTTGATGTATTGACGCATGTGGCCTTATACAATTAAGAAATTGCTTTTCAAAAATTAGCTTCTATGAAGATAGATGCATGCACATGCATGTGCGAATATGGAACATAAGCATCTTATTTGTTTAGTCTCGATGAAAAGATTCGTGTGCAGTGTACTTTAGATAAAGATAACAAGTGGAACAAAGCTGATGTTTAATTGCTAGCTCATTAATTAAGTATGTGTGTTTAGCAAATAAGAATCATGCAGCTTGGAAAAGAAAGAAAGTAGAATAAAAAGGTTTTTTTTTTTTTTTTTGCTTAGTTTTCAAGCGGACTTTGTTTGATGGATTCTTCTTGTATTCCTCTATAAGATGAATCTATTCCCTTTCATATCAAGTACACCAGTCATGAATCAACACAAGTCAACCAAAAAAATGTAGACTTTTTGTTCATTCAGCAATACAAACACTGGACCCAATAAGAAAGCACACGGGGCCCATTCAAAAACTATTCAAGCATAATCGAATATAAAGCCCAACGGACTTAGGCCCACCTTATCTTTGGCAGCTTTCTCTTCATCGTCTTGGTAGCCCTGCCCTTGCTATTCAGTTTCTCGTCAATTATTTTACTTTTCGGGTAATAAGACAAGGAACCGGCTGATATCCAAAATATTTTCGGATTCTAATCTGAGGTTCGGCTTATTGTTTAGTTCGGGTTCAAATTTTAGAAAATTAGAGTTTTTCGGATTAAATATCAGTTTTTTGGATTTTCAGATAAAATTTTGAATGCTTCGGATAATAAATATTTTGGATAAAAGTATTATGATAATTCAATTTTTGGACATTTTTGTGTATAAAAATATTTTAAATTATTTCATTATTTTAAATATATAATTAATATTTATAAGTATAAGAACTATATTATAGAAATTTAGGTAATCATTTGGTTCTCGGTTCAATTCTGATTCGGTGTAATATAAAATCTGTTTGGATAATTGATAGGATCCAAATTTACAATAAATTTCGTTTTTTGGTTTGATTTTTCGGTTCCAGATAAAATTGTCTAGACCTAGTCTTTGGTGTTGCTACTTGTTGATGTTCGTAACATGACATATGCAATGCATAGATTTGTCATCTTTTCCTGCCCACTCTATTTTTGCTTGCATATTTGATTCATCAATCATTAGTACAACTTAGCAATACATCAGACATTGTGCCGGTTTAGAAAATACGGATATCCAAATGGCCCGGTCCATTTTAATACCGATTTGATAAACCGGGTCTTTGCATAATAAAAACCGAAATTCATCAGAGTCGAAGTGAGAAAGAAGCTGAAGCAATCTTGAGAGAGAGAGAGAGAGACTGCGTATTCTTCTTCTTCTTCACACAATGGTACGTGTCTTCTTCTTGTCTTTTGCTTTTCACCTTTTTGATAATTTTACTCCAAAATCGAATAGAAACACTCACTGAATAGTCAGTCATCTTTGTGGATTAATTTTCATTTACTCATATGATCCCTCTACCTTGTGGCAGCATAAGTTGAGTAAAACCAACCGAGACAAGCTTCAACAGTTCGTGTCTATTACAGGAGCTAGGTTATGTCTTGCTTACACTAGATTTGTTGTTTTTTTTTCAATAAGAACAGAACAGTCACTAGTTTTACAGCGTTCTTGGATGTGTTCATATTTCTCAAACTGTTGTTTTTGTGGTGGGGGACAGTGAGAAGAGTGCTCTTCAGGCTCTCAAATCCAGTGACTGGCACATCGAATCAGCTTTTGATGTGTTTTACAGTCAGCCACTTCCAAAAAACAATGGTGATATGAGACGCTTGGAAGAGCTTTACAATAGATATAAAGGCAAAAACCTATCTTTCTTTCTCTTTCCGTTGATCAAATCCTCACGTTTTAAAATATCATTATCTCATCCTGCAGACCCATATTCTGATATGATTCTAGCAGAAGGTATCTCAGTTCTGTGTAGTGATCTTCAGGTATTTTTGGTCTTCTTGAACAATGCTAAGAGTGATGTGGTTTAATCTTACATAGCACTTACTAATCAGTTGACTTGATTTTTTTTTTTCTCCAGGTGGAACCCCAAGACATTGTCACGGTATTGTTTATTCTTAAACCTTATACCACAACTTGTTTTTTTTTGTATGTGTTTCTTAAACTCACTGGTCGCTGTGGGGTTTATTGTTCATCTTCTGAACTTAAAAAGTTAAATGGGTACTTACTACAATTTCAGTTGGTTCTTTCGTGGCATATGAATGCTGCCACAGCGTGTGAATTTTCCAAGGAAGAATTTTTTGGTGGACTACAACAACTAGGGTCAGTGAACTACTCTAGTCTTGATACTGTTTAACTTCTGTAACGTTGTGGCAGAGTATTTTGTGCAGAGTTTAACTTAGTCCTTATTTTCTGATGGTCAGTGTAGATTCCATTGGGAAGTTGCAGGAAAAGCTGCCATTTATGCGTTCTGAGCTTAAAGATGAACGTAAGAAACAAACTGAAATAGCCATTCCCGTTTTGTGATGTGGTTTAAGGGAAGCTTCATGTTAATGTTCTTCTTGTGCATTTATCTTGTTCAGCAAAGTTTTATGAAATATACAACTTTGCTTTTGGGTGGGCGAAAGAGAAGGTACGATTAATAAAGCTTGATCTGAAGTAGCTTTGAAGTGATGTTTTATCTGTGCTAGTGATGAATAGACAAACTGTAAAATGTTGCAGGGGCAGAAGTCTCTTGCTTTAGATACAGCGATTGGGATGTGGCAGTTGCTCTTTGCAGAAAGAGAGTGGCCATTGGTGAATCACTGGTGTGATTTCTTGCAGGTGAAAACAAACACTTACTTACATCATCATGGCATGGTCTTATATTTTTGTTTCCCTGGATCAGGATCGTCATAACAAGGCCATATCTAAGGACACATGGGAACAGCTCCTGGAATTTGCAAGGGTAAGAAAGTGTCATTGACCTTTATATATTGTTTGCAAGTTTAGCTTAGAGTTGATATATGGATTGAGACAGTAGTGTCTGATGCAGACGGTGGACCATATGCTGTCTAATTACGATGCAGAAGGAGCATGGCCTTACCTCATTGATGAATTCGTTGAGTATTTGTATGACAAGAGCGTTGTTGAGAAGTAACCTGCCATCTGGGACTAGTAATCAAGCTCTTTTTTACAATTTCTAATTATTCTTTAGTAGACTTTTGTGTTTCTTGTCAGAATCTTCATATTTGATGATGTTCCAACTTTCAGACTAATCCAGTCACCGTTATGGTGTTTAGATTATTTATTTATTCAGTAATATTAAAAACAATATCAGTCTCTTATTTTGGTTGACATTATAGAGAAATGATTATGATGTTTTAAAAGGTAGATTTACAGCAAGAGGAAAGTAAGAAACTCATGAGTATACATTTGTTCCCCTCACCAAAAAAGTGAGCTTCTCCTAAACGGTGACTGCAATGGCTTCATCAAGAGCGATCACACCAGGAAGTACTTTACCTTCCAAGAGCTCCAAGCTAGCTCCACCACCAGTGGAGATGTGACTCATGACTCCTGCAACTCCTACTTTCTCCACTGCAGCCACTGAGTCTCCTCCTCCTATTATCGTTGTCACTCCTTTTTCACTTAGCTCTGCTAGTTTATTAGCAATCGCCTGCAACAAACCATAATCATGTTCATCTAACATCTGTTTTTTACTCTACTAGGAATCATTTTGTTACCTCTGTTCCAGCAGCAAACTTCTCCATCTCAAACACTCCCATAGGTCCATTCCAAATGACTGTCTGCGTTGTGTCCAGAGCCTCGTTGAATGTTTTTATCGAGTCTGGACCAATGTCCAATCCCATCCATCCATCCTCAATGCCTGATGCAGACACAACCTACAAAACATCCACATTACAATACTTAACTCACAACACAAAGCTATAGCAACTTGTGTTCTCTCATCTCTCTGTTTAAGAGTTTACCTTACTGTTGGCATCAGGAGCGAACTTGTCAGCAACCACAACATCGGTTGGCAGCAAAAGAGAGACTCCTTTGGCCTTAGCTTTGGCAAGGAGTGATGTAGCCAATTCAAGCTTGTCTTCTTCAACAAGGGATGAGCCAACAGAAAGACCCTGTGCCTTGTAGAATGTAAAGATCATTCCACCACCAAGAAGAAGGATATCACACTTCTCAAGAAGCGATTCAATAACTCCAATCTTGGACGAGACCTTAGAACCACCAACTATGGCTGCAAATGGTCTCTTTGGGCTTGAAACAGCACCCACAAGGTAATCAAGCTCCTGTAAAATGTAGAGAGTAAACAAAAAACAATTCACTAAGAACAGTGCTTTAATGCTGAATCAACAATCAGTATATAACCTTTTGAAGAAGGAAACCAGCAACAGAAGGCTTCAAGAACTTAGTGACTCCCTCAGTGGAAGCATGAGCTCTGTGAGCAGTTCCAAAAGCATCATTAACATAGAGGTCAGCTAGAGAAGCAAGCTTCTTAGCGAACTCAGGATCGTTCTTCTCTTCTTCCTTGTAGAACCTAACGTTCTCAAGAAGCAAAACTCCACCTTCAGGTAGAGCAGCCACCAAACTCTCAACTTCCGGACCAATACAGTCGTCAGCTTTCTTGACCTGCAAGAAACTCACCCTCAGAAAGCTCTCAAACGATTTGATTGCCACAAAGCATAGATCTTTACCTCAATACCAAGAAGCTCAGATAGCCTAGGGACAAGAGGAGCCAAACTAAACTTCGGTGTGACTCCCTTTGGCCTTCCCTGAAAAAGATTCAAATGTTCAAACTTTATTTCAGACCAATGTTCTAGAAATAGTTAGTCCGTGGTTATTAGAGATGATTATAGACCGATTTTTTGAATGCTTAAACCGATTTTTAAAATCATTTTGCAAAATTCGTTTAGACACAGATTTGAAGACTAGGCGAACATCTAACCGCGGCCTAAAGAGTTTTAGGACACTGTTTCAGATACATTTAAAACATGTTTTGGAGTGTGTCTGAATGTTACCAGATGAGTAGAGAGGATGACTTTAGCACCATTGTCGATCAAGTACTTGATTGTCGGAATGGCTGCACGGATCCTAGTATCATCAGTGATTGTCTGATTGTCATCAAGAGGTACATTGAGATCAGCTCTAACGAAAACCTTCTTCCCTTTCAGCTCAGCAGAGGTGAGATCTCCAACGCTCTTCTTAGCCATCGAGACAACTCCTCTGGTTCCTTTCCCGCGGAAAGACTGAACCTTTGAGGCGACATGGACGGTGAAACGTGAGTCAAGGACGGCGGAGAAGCCGAGAGGACGTGTGGAGATGGATTTAGATGGAATGGAGGCGCGTGCGCGAGTTGCGGCGGAGGAAGCAGCGCCGCTGGTTGACTTAAGGAGTGAGAAAGCTGGACTTGCGGCGAGGGATGCCATGTTGGAGTTGGGAGAAGAGGAGAGGATCAGGAGATGAGAGTGTGACTAGCAATCTTCTTTAGCCATTGAGATTTTAAAATAGTTTTTTTTTTTTTTTCTTATCGTTGATGATTGGTTCAGAGAAGCCTTTGAGAATCCATCACGATCATTGTACTTTATCCACAGAACCTTACAACATAGTTACATGTGTCAGAAACACAAATGCTTTTAAAGTTGACTGGTTGGTAACAGGCTTGGTCCTGAGCCTCTTCTCCACAACACGAGAGAGTTCCTTGACAGCTTCTTTGGGCAAAGTACGAGGCCTGCTAAGCCACTGTCCATTATCTACCACCATTGTGAGTCTATTCACATATTTCCCTGTTAACCATGGTTTTGAAACCGGATCGGACCGGCCGGTCGAACCGGTCCGACCGTGACTCGCTAAAAAAGGCAAGTCCAATTTGATTTAAAACTCGGATTTAAGAAAAACCGATAAAATCGACAAAAAACCGGTAAAACCAATGATCCGGATTAACTTTAAAATCCGGTTCTAAAAATTAACATATAAATAATTTATTTTCAATTGTTATTAAAACTTAATATTTCATATATTATTCTTCTTTTGACATATTCAGACTTTAGTTGTATAAATAAATAAATAAATACTGTAATTTAAACAATCAGTCGTTTGTTTTTTATCAATTTCAGTTTTACATAGTATTCACTTGTTTGTTGTATATATAATTAGAGTTATGATTATTGTTCATTTTTCTAGTTAATAAAGAGAAAACAAAATATATTATACGTAGAATTATTTTTTAGACCTATATAATATAAATATATAATTATATATATTAATTTTTTAAAAAATAGAAAACCCGGTTCGACCGATTGAACCGGTCCAACCAGTCAACCAGTAGGTATACCGAGTCGGTGTCCGGTCCGGTTTTCAAAACATTGTTGTTAACCAAATCAACCAAAAGTTTCACCATCTAACCATTTTTATATATATGGTGGCTTCAAAGTAAAAAGTGAAGCTGTGAGGTAGATTGTACCCATGGAGATATCTTGCTCCTCACCAAGTTTATAAAGAGGTATGTAATCTTGGGATTTGTTTTCAATCTCTTTAGGTCCAAGTTTACTCATCTCCGGTGTACCTCTGATGAGACCTGGTCCAAGTTCGTGCACTCTAATCTAGTAGTCAGTTCCCCACTCCAATGCCAAGTTCCTTGTGGTAGCATCAACTGCAGCCTGATTCAAAAGCTTCAAAAAACACTAAGATCCCATTTTCTACAGTTGGTTGATTGTTCCCCAATGCTAAAATAGCATACTTAGAGTTCATGATTGCTACAATAACATCTAGATCAGTGAGATGGTGAGAAGCTCCTCTTTGCAAGAGAATCTTACTGCATGGTGCCAAGTTCATAGCTCATGTCCTAGATATCATCAAGTAAAGCTTCTGACCAAAAAAAAAGTTAACTTTGAACAAGAAAAACGGAACTGAGAAGAGAAGTCACCTAAAGCAAACCCCCAACGTTACGAGATCATCTGCAGTGACATCATCCATGGTCACCTAGGATAAGAAGAAACAACAGTATGCTCATGAATCTAAGCATAGGTAGACTATTCAAGGATTTAGGCATTGAATCAAGCACATCAATCACGATGATTGTGATAATGAGACGGTCATTCACATAGTGTCAAACTCAGTGTTCCATGAAAGACAAAGCATATATAGGTCAACTGCAACAAGGTGAGGCATATAGTGGAACAAGGAGTCATTCTAACTTGTTTCACGAGAAGTAAAGATCAATTAGATGATCTCTTCACCAAGACAGTAAGAACTAAAGTATATGGCGCACACATAGGAAAAGGAAAAGTCCCATATATGTAGTTTCACTATGCCTATGAACTTCCACTCCACTTGCCTCCCCCTAGCTAGAACATCTGGCTTCTCCCCTTTTTTTTAGGAAGATGACTTCGTTATTGTGCTAGAATGGCAACACTGTTTAACGTCTGTTTTGACCGGGACTGTCCATCAGTACACTGCTCTTTTTAAAAGTGTTGTGCATGGTGTTGTAGGTGTTTATAAGAAGAAATTTCATTGTTATCTACTGATAACAGGTAGGAGAGAGCTGACAATATTATTTTAAGCCAGGAAGAAGATAATGATGTACCTGATGATATTAAGAAAATGGCTGCCGCTGCTTGACAAGCTATATATATATATATATATATATAATGTTTTGAGAATCAGCTCCTATTGATAGATATGCGATTATATTTTTTAAAGGTTTGGGACCCCATCATTGTTGAGGCTGCAATGGAAAATGAAGAGAAGGAATGGGAACTTGACCACATTGAGAAGTACAAGGAGGAACTTGAAGCTGAGATTGATGATGGGGAAGAGCCTGTTGTTTATGAGAGTTAGTGTGTCTTTTGCTCATGCCATCCAAATGTTAATTCATAGGCTGTGTATTATATCTGAACATATGAGATGTTAATGCTAGTTTCAGAATGGGATGCTAATTTTGCAACCAAGGCAGGCCTACATGTAGGAAGTTGAAACTTTAGCTCATCACCAGGTAACATTAATTAATCAATCTGCATTTCAGCTTGGTCATGTATTTAATTATGTTTGTAGTTGATGGAAGATTTGGAAAATGAAGCTAGAGAGAGAGAGAGAGAGAGAGAGGGAAGCTGCAGAGGTGGCTGCTATGGTTTTGAGTTTTGACACAGTAAGTGAACCCACACAGTTCATTGTCAATATGATTGTCTTAGAAAAAATTGTTTGGAAATTATATTTCAGCAAATGATCCATCACTTCAATGCCAATAAAGCTTGTCCTTATGATCAAACCAGAGACATTTAAAAAGGAAATCTTTGGTCTAGAGAATGTGTTCCCTCGCCTGATTCTTGGTTGCCCCAGGAAGATGCTGTTTTGTAAAAGTGACACTGCATGCAGACGTGAAAAACAAGACTTTTGTAAGGCAGATAGTGAAATGACAAATCTGAGCTTTTAGTTAAACAGTTTGTTAATAATATAAACTATGGTTGCATTCTAAATTTATCTTAGCAAAAAAAAAGTCATTACAAAATGGATGGTGCAATTCTAGGAAGTTTGGTTATCAAAATAGTTGAGCCACTCATTGTAATCATCTAACCCTGGTTCAACCATTCGGCTACACAACTCATGATCTGATTTCCCATGGATTTCTAGAGACTCTGGTTTGGATATAGGAGGAGGAATCTGGCGATCTTCAAAAAGAGATTCTAGTGATTGTGGTGCATTCACTTCAAATCCACCTGCCATATCCTCCACCAAGATTTCCTCCAACTCCTTTTCCTGGTTACACTTCTCGCCGTTAATAACTTCACTAGAGACTGATGGTGATGAGGAGGAGGAGGGATGTGACACTGAAGAAGCTCGATTGGTAACATATGATGATGCTGATGAGTTGTTCTTCATCAATCGTTTCTTGAGATGAGTGTTCCACACATTCTTGATCTCGTTGTCTGTTCTTCCCAAGTGTGATGCTATCTTTGACCACCTGATCAATCAATGCACTAATTATACTTCTTGGTTGTACATACTTAAAGATGGATGATCATTGAAACTAAGAAGACATGGCTTTACTTGTTTCCAAGAGTTTGGTGAAGATGGATAATGGTATCTTCTTCCTCTTTGGTGAAGTTGCCTCGTTTGAGACCTGGTCTTAGATAGTTTACCCATCTTAAACGACAGCTCTTTCCGCATCTCATCAGTCCTATTTTGTTGAAGTTAAACATACATTATTAATCATGAACACCAAAAATACAAGCTTAACTAAAGTGAGAGTTCAAAAACAGATAATGAAACTAAAAGCATATTTATGTCTTTGCTTATGATCTATTTGCGTTCCTTCAACATTTATTAGTTTTTTTGAATGAAGATTACATCAGATGTTTTTTTCTAATTTAATTATGTATTCAAAATTTTATCCCTTCTTCTAAAAGAATTTGTATGCATATTCAACTATTAAATTTTAAAGAAATAAAGATAATAAAAACAAACGTTACAGATTGTGTCATTGTGGTCAAACATCTTTATCTTCTCTAAAGAAAAATATCCAATATTAAATTTTATGAAAAAGTAGCCTTAACGGATTCTAATTTTTTATTGTTTAAATATGTGAAGACTGTAATGAGCCTATGAACACCTCCAACAACAACAAGAAATCTGATTTATGTAAAAATACATGAAAATGAAAATGAAAATGAGAAAGATTGTGAACATGCAATGTGATAGAGACGACCTTTAACACACACAAACAAAAACAATTAAGATTACCATTAAGCCAAAAAGATGTGAAAAAGGACTGACCAGCGAGTTTAGGAAGAGATCTCCAATTCTTATGACCATTTTTTAGAACAAAAGCTTTGAGTCTTTCACTTTCTTCATCACTCCATGGCCCTCTCTTTAATACTTGGCTATTTTCACAGCATGATGTTCTTCCTTTATCCATCACTCACACACCGACTTTAATTTTTAGAGAATCTGATGGAGATATTCATGTTTATATACACACATACACATGTACGTGTCAACATTGCCTATAAGGTTTATGAGACCACAAGGGCCACGCCACTTATTCATGTACACGAGTAAACATACTTAATTCAGTTAATGGAATTTAAGTATTTATCTCGCATTTGACCCAAGAAAAAAAAGTATTTACCTCGCATATTTTAATTTAATTAGTTGTTGTGACGTCTCTTTTTTTCATTATGGAGCATGCATTGTTTATTTGTTATGGAAAGTTTAAATATGTAAGGTTTCTTTTTTTTTGTTAACAAAATTTGCAAGATTTTATTCTAAAATAAGAATGTGTAAATAAGTATATATGTTTATAAATATTAGCTGTTGTCCCAATTGGTCGATATATGGAATGACAGCGCTATGCTAATCTGTGAAAATATTTCACAAAATTAATAATATCCATTTCGTCAGCCTTTGAAGTCAAACAAGAAAATTAAAAGAAAAATAGAAAGAGATTTTAAGAAACTGTAGAATATTTATCTAAAAAAATTGTTGAATACAGTGAACTAAATCTATTCTATTAAAATAAAAGTCATGACTCATTTCATGTGTAATTTTTTTTATTTGGACCATCATTAGAAAAATTTAATAAAATATATTTCATTAAAACTAATGATAAAATATTTGTAACTACTTTAATCATAATATTTTTGATATATTTTTATTTTAAATATAAATATATATTAAAAATTATAACATATATTTTGAAAAATACTTTAGTAAGATCTCAACATCACAAATTATGTAACTATTTAATTAATTTTGAATTATATAAAATATAATTATACATTAATATACATTCAATTATATTTTATAAAATGAAAAATAAAAATCATGTACTTTTATAAAATGAAAAGTAAAAATTATATACAATAATATATTATCTAAATAAACATAAAATTTTGCTTGAATTTATTATAATATTATTGGTCATGCGGGTTTTCTTTTTATACTCAAGTTATAGTTTATATAATAAAATTATCAATAACTTAATATAATTTGTGTTATATATTATCTAACCTTATAATAATGTTTATGTAGCTTATACTATTTTTACTATAAATTTTTATAAATTTTTATTTTTGTAGCAAAATTTATTTAAAAAAATTATAATATAACAATAATATTTTACATAAATTTTTGTTTTATTTTTAATTTTGAAATATTTGAAAATTAAATTGCACTATGATAGATGAGTAAAAAATAAATATAAAATAATTTAAAATATGACTTTTACGTATATATTATTTTATTTAATAATTATATGTCAATCCAATAAAATAAATATATAATAAGAAATGGATTGAAACATGTGATATTAACATATAAACATAAACTTAAAATATATATATATATTAAATAAATAAATATTAAACTTTTGGTAAATGGTAATTTAACTTTGAAACCCAAATCAAAATTTAATATAATTTAAATATAAAATAATTTTAAAATATAATTTTCATGTATATGTTAGCATGTATACTATAAAATTTATTGTGTCTGTAATAGATATATAAACATTTAAATATATAATTAATGTTATTAATGATGTAAAACAAATATCTATGTATATAAAAATGAAACAAAATCTGCGCAGTTGCGCGGGTCAAATTCTAGTTACTACTAAATAGTAAGAAAAGAGGGAGAAAACATATATATAAGTTCAGTTTAGCTCAGTTCAGTTTAGATGAGAGAAGATAAAGTAGAAGGGAACATATACAAGTTAAACGATGTCGTCTGTTCTGTACAAAGAAGACAACCAAAACTCACATCTTTCTTTGATCCGAGTCTTTTTTTATCAAACGGCTATTGTATCACTTAAACTCGAAGTATTTTAATTAAAGAGACCGAAAAAAAACAATCAATATAATATAACAACTTATGAAAGATTCTCACTATTTTAAAACCTGAAACAATATTTTCAGAGCTAGGATAATCAACAATTAAAAAATCAGTAAATAAATTCTTCAATCTTGACAACTCGCTTAATTTGATGGATAAGCTGGGTCATACTTCTAAATCTTGAATTATTGTGGTTAAATGAATAAATGTAGGACAGGTTGATGTTGTAAGATATCTTGCATTAGAGATAGGCACAAATCAAATATTTACTTTTAGGTATATTTTTTACTTGATTTACTTCTAATGAGTAATAAAATTTAAATTTTTACTAGTTTTGTCAAAAGCTAGAGGTTTGTTATTTGTAGTATTTTCTCAATAATGAATTAGTTTCAAAATATTTGTTTTGTTGTATTTACTTATTACTTACGAGCATTTGGAAATTATTACAAATATTTCTAATTTTTTAAAAAATTACTTAACAAATAATATTCTATTAAAAGACATGAAAATTCATTTTATTTTATCGAAATACATGTGTCTATTATAAAAAAAGCAAAATACTATTTTTATTTGCTTCTTACAACAAAAACTGTTTTTTCCTAGACTTAAGTTTCTGAAAAATATTTATTTTTACGGTCTAGTTATTATTTATTTTTCAGTTACAATCTAAATAGTAAAATTTATAAATATTTAATTTATTTTTTGTGAAATAGGAAACAAGTAATTAGTAATATCAAATCTTGCATATACTTTTTTATATTGTTATTTGTTTTGTATGTATAAATATTAAAATTTTAAGACTTGATATCCGACTTAATAAAAATAAGTATTTGAAGTTAATAATATCATTCTTTTATGTACAATCTTCAATTTTCCTTCGATCATTGGTTAATCATTTGATTACTTTTAGTGATGTTGCTTTTTTTTTGCAGGTTATTAGTGTTTTTCTGGATATCAAAAGTGATGCAGGTCCTTCTTAACCTGTTATTCTTGGTAAGTTCTGGGTTTAATAGCAAACATTAATATCAATGGTGATGAGAAAGCTGATGTCGAATTTGAAATTTTATGACAAGCAACTCATCTTTGTATCCTCCGTTGAATCTGAAGTTGCGAAATGATTTGGGCTATAATTTTAGTTTTACCGTAAATTTGATACCACTTTTCGAATTTACCATTAATAAATAATTATTTTCAAAAATATCTTAAATTTATAATGAAAATAAATTAAATTAATTTTTCTAAATATTTATAAAACCTTTGAAAACTCAACTCCACCCTTTAACATTAAACATTAAACAATAATCATTAAAATGTAAACTCAAATATTAATATATTTTTGATTGAATGTATTTTTAAAAAATGATACTAAACTTATGGTATTTTTAACAATTTCTCAATGATTTGTTATTTCAAAAATGTAGCATGGAAGTTTAAAGTCATACGCATTTTATTTAAATTCATTGTATTTCAATGCTTTTTTTTCTAATATCCTTTGGGATGATAAATGAATTTTGGTTTCAAAAAAATGTTTAAGAAAAACAACATAAAGCAGTGTATGTGCATACAATGTTTTTTTTTCTTACGACAAAAATATATAAATGTGCATACAATGTTATTTAGGCATAAAGCTTAAAAAGAATAATCGGTATGTATTAGTCTTTGTGAAACAGTTTCTGATGGAATATTCGAGATTACTACATTTCTAATGAAAAATTAGTGACGATGATTGAATACTATATTGTGTCAGCAAACAATATTTTATTAAAAGAAGTATGATTAAGCAAATATAATCAAATTGTGATCCCAAATGAAGGAAACTGGTTGAATGAAAGTTTAAAGAATTGAATCAATCATGAGGTCAGTCGCTTCCTCGAAAGCAACATAGTCCCATTCATATTTGAAATGAGCTGCCCAAGCTTCTTATCACTATGTCCTTGCAAAAATCTTCTTTTTTAAATTAAGATTATATATTTAACCAAAAAAAAGATTATATACTAACATGTTGTCATTTCTTTCTAAATTTCTAATTTTTAATGGCATTATTAAACGACCTTTTTTATTATATGTTCATGTCATTTCAGTTACCTAGTTGTGTTTTCCCGTTGAAAAATATTGCGAGACTTTCCTCTAGTCATGAAGAAAATATCGGTTTCACAGTTAGATAGATATCAAAAATGTACATTGGAAAAAATGGAATTTATGGTTAATCAAAGTTCTCTGGAATATGTGTTCACAGAAATTAGAGATATGTAGATGGATCAGTGATTTTGACTATATTAGTTAAATATATACGTAATAAATCTAATATCACTATATACTAGGTCTGAGATTTATTATCCGAAATCCGGATTTGATCTAAGATCTGATCCAGATTCGCTTTGAAAATCCAGATATTTGGAGGGACCGGATATGGATAGTAAAATGTTGGATCCGTCAAAAACGAATCTGGATCGGGATATTTTAATTTTTTAGTCCGGATATATGGATCCGTAATTTTTATTGATAATTATTTCAAAAATAATAATATAAACTAATTTTATTTATTTTTATTTTTATTTTTATTTATATAATCATATATATAAATTTATATCCATTTTGTAAAAGTATACATAGAAATAATTAAAAACATTATATATACTTTTATTTTTTATTATTGTTAATATTTTATATATTTTAATATTAATTTTATTTATTTTAAGGGTCCAAATTCGGATCTAGATATCCGTCGGATATTATAACTTTTAGAAGGATATCCGACATCCGGATATTCGTGAACCCTGAATCCGGATAAGAATAATAAAAACATGGATCCGCCGAATAAAAATTTGGATCCGAATACCTTAAAATACCTCGAATACCCGATCCGTATGAGGCCTACTATATACGTTGATGCTAATGTTAATACACCGACAGAATTTATAGAATTTATGGTACAGAATTTTCAGTCAAACCCAGTTTGTATAAAAAAACGTATCAATTGACAATAAATAGAGCAAAACAAAAGAAACATACAATTAATGATTTGACTGTGAATTGGTGTTTTATATAACTAGCATGTGATGCTGCAGGTGAAGCAACATGGGACATCATATAAATGGACTAAATTTCAAAGACTATTATCACCCTTTCTCAGATTGGTCACGCAACTAATTATTAGTTAGTTTAAATTAAACTATGAAGATTATGGATACACATTATCATTGAGAATCCATAGATGTGGGACAGTTAAATTTCCACATGTGATTCACTTGGGACGTATAAAGCATATATGTACATGTGCTGGAAAAAAAGGTCATAACCTTGATGCGTGTAATAAATATGCTCGAATGATATTGCTTCAAATGCAAATAAAGTGAGATGACATATTTGCATCTATATTTAGACTTTTCGTTTTTTAATAAATATCACTTTGACATTTTTGATATAGATTAAAAATAATTAAAATATGTTTAAATTATTATTAATTATATCTATTTAATTAATAGTATTTTAGATAAATAAAATTATTTATAAAATAAATATAGTTTGCAATTACTTTTAAGTTGAAAGTAATTATAATTTACATTAAGATTATAAAGTGATATTTTTATGTAACAAAAATAAAATATTAAAATGATACTTATTATGAAACAGATGGAGTATATCTATGTAACTAATTTTTTTTTTTTGCTAACTAATATTGATTTTTTACAGCTAGCTAACTGGCTTATATAGTTTTTGAAGACGAACTAGTATTAGCTTTTATAGCGAGCTCATTGGTTTAGTGTTTCGAAAGAGTTACCATGTATAGCTCGAGTTGTTTAATATGGTACGATTTAATCGTTGTTAATTACTCTATGCATACTAAACCTACTACAATATTCAGCTCCAAGTTCATCAACAGCTGTTGATATAGTGGTAAAAGATGTTTAATAAACACTCTGACACCTATATTTAATTCTCCTTGGGAAATACCATTACACTGTTTAGAACGTAATTTTCGTTGGGAAAGATTATTACATTGTTTGGGTTCACTGCAGAAAAGTAAAATAACCTTTTAAAAATTATGTAAAAAAAGCTTAGCAAAAAAAATATTCAACTCATTTGCTACTATTATGGGATTTTTGGTTTAATTATTTGTTTTCATATGGTTTTGTAACATATTTAATGTAATTGGATCTGATAGGATGGAAGTACATATGCAAATGCAACCCCACATGATTTTATAACTTTTTCGGAAATTGAAATATCATTTTTCCAATAGATTACTATGCATTTTGGCACTATACCATACTTAGAAAATATGGAAAATATACACTTTTTGATCAAATATACAAATCTATACTAATAAAAGGGAGCTTTTGAGGCTCCATAAAGCGTCCACATCAGCATAAAAGAAACTTCAAGAAAATGACACGTGGCAATTAAAAAATAGATAACGTAAATAAAAATAAATAAATAAATAAATAAATAAAAAATAAGTAAATAATTCAAAAATAGAAATATTACATCAAACATCTATAGTAATATTATCATTTAAGTAAATATATTCAAAAATGAAAATATTACATTAAACATATATAGTAATAGATAATGTAAGTAAAATAAATAAAGAATAAGTAAATACATTCAAAAATATAAATATTACATTAAACATCTATAGTAATATTATAATTTAAGTAAATATATTCAAAAATAGAAATATTACATTAAACATATATAGTAATATTATCATTTAAGTAAATATATTCAAAAATAGAAATATTAAATTAAACATATATAGTAATATTGTCATTTAAGTAAAACATTCAAAAATAGAAATATTACTTTAAACATCTATAGTAATATTATAACTTAAGTAAATATATTCAAAAATAGAAATATTACATTAAACATATATAGTAATATTATCATTTAAGTAAATATATTCAAAAATAGAAATATTACATTAAACATCTATAGTAATATTATAATTTAAATAAATATATTCAAAAATAGAAATATTACACTAAACATATATAGTAATATTATCATTTAAGTAAATATAACAAAAATAAATAATAAGTAAATATACGATGTAAGAAATAAAAATATTACATTAAACATATATAGTAATAAATAATGTAAGTAAAAATAAATAAATAAAGAATAAGTAAATACATTAAAAATAGAAATATTAAACATCTATAGTAATATTATAATTTAAGTAAATATATTCAAAAATAGAAATACTACATTAAACATATATAGTAATATTATCATTTAAGTAAATATATTCAAAAATAGAAATATTACATTAAACATATATAGTAATATTATCATTTAAGTAAATAATATATAGATTTTTAAAATAATATTATTATATTATAAAATTAAAATAATATTTAAAAATCTATTGTAATATTATAATAACTGAATATATATAATATAACAAGAATAAATAATAAGTAAATATACGATGTAATAAATAAAAATATTACATTAAAAATCTATTGTAATATTAAAATAAGTAAATGTACAGTATAAGAAATATAAATATTACATAAACATCTATCGTAATATTAAAATAAGCAAATATATAATATAAGAAATAGTCAAAAAATAAATATATTCAAAAATAGAAATATTACATTAAACATATATAGTAATATTATCATTTAAGTAAATATATTCAAAAATAGAAATATTAAATTAAACATATATAGTAATATTGTCATTTAAGTAAAACATTCAAAAATAGAAATATTACTTTAAACATATATAGTAATATTATAACTTAAGTAAATATATTCAGAAATAGAAATATTACATTAAACATATATAGTAATATTATCATTTAAGTAAATATATTCAAAAATAGAAATATTACATTAAACATCTATAGTAATATTATAATTTAAATAAATATATTCAAAAATAGAAATATTACACTAAACATATATAGTAATATTATCATTTAAGTAAATATAACAAAAATAAATAATAAGTAAATATACGATGTAAGAAATAAAAATATTATATTAAACATATATAGTAATAAATAGTGTAAGTAAAAATAAATAAATAAAGAATAAGTAAATACATTAAAAAATAGAAATATTAAACATCTATAGTAATATTATAATTTAAGTAAATATACTCAAAAATAGAAATACTACATTAAACATATATAGTAATATTATCATTTAAGTAAATATATTCAAAAATAGAAATATTACATTAAACATATATAGTAATATTATCATTTAAATAAATAATATATAGATTTTTAAAATAATATTATAATATTATAAAATTAAAATAATATTTTAAAATCTATTGTAATATTATAATAACTTAATATATATAATATAACGAGAATAAATAATAAGTAAATATACGATGTAATAAATAAAAATATTACATTAAAAATCTATTGTAATATTAGAATAAGTAAATGTACAGTATAAGAAGTATAAATATTACATAAACATCTATCGTAATATTAAAATAAGCAAATATACAATATAAGAAATATTAAAAAATAAATTAAATATCTATTTGAAAATGTATATTAAAATAAATAATAAGTAAAAATATAATATAAATATAAAAATACTACATTAAACATCTATTGTAATATTATCATAGATATAAAATCAAAAAAATTATAATAAGTAAATATACAATATAAGAAAATAATAAGTAAATATACAATATAAGAAATAAAAAAACTACTTTAAACATCTATCTGAAAAATGTATATTTTTAAGTAAATATACAATATAAAAATAAATAATAACTAAGTATACAATATAAGAAATATAAATATTAAATTAACATTTATCATAATATTATTATTTGATATAAAAGCAAGAAAATTGGAATAAGTAAATATAAGAAAAAATAAAAAATAGTAAATATAAATTATAAGAAATGAAAAAAATGAATTAAATATATATCCAAAAAATATAGTAAAATAAATAACCAATAAGTAAATAATAAATATACAATATTATTAAAATGAGTAAATATACAATAGAATAAAAATAAAACATACGATATAAAAATAGAAAAACTACATTAAGCATTTATCTAAAAAATGTATAGTAAATATATAATATAAGAAATATAAATATTAATTTAAAAATTTATTATAATATTAACATTTGATATAAAAGTAATAAAATTAGAATAAGTAAATATATAATATAAGAATAAGTAAATACACAATATAAAAATATTTATTTAGTTAATATTTGAAAATTAAAATAGTTCCGCGCGTAGCGCGGATTAACCCCTAGTAAAACTAAAAAGTAACCGAAAACAAGTATAGAGAAGAGTTAGTAACGGGTAAGACTACAGAAAAATATTAGTAACGCCCGCAGAATATGATTATCATTATTTTATCACATTGACTAATTTACCCTTCCGGTAATCTCGGTGAAACATCAAATCCCTCTTTATATTACTCCTTCCGTTACATTAAAATAGTTTTTTTTTTATTTGTTTCACAAAGATAATTTTTTTTTGTGTTTTCTATAAAAATATTGTAAATTTCAAAAAAAATAATTGAATTAATTAATTTACTATTAATTAAAATTTATTAAAAATTACAAAAAATAATATATTTATTATAATGATTTAATAATACGTGTTAAAATACTAAAAATTCTATCTATATGTATAAGAAAAAACCAAGAAATTACGCTTACGTTCAAATCAAACCGAAGCAATCTCCATATAAATCTTCACATGAATGTCAAACCGATTATTTAACCGGTAAAAAAGAAAAGAAATTGGCAAGAAACATATTTTCTTCAAAGAAAAAAATATAGCTATGTACAATTATCAACACAGACAAAGTATTACTCTGTATCTAATAAAAAAAAAAACAAGCAGATCCATTACTCTCTACCTACAAAGATTCCTCTAAAAAATGGTGTCGTCGGCGATGAGATCTTGAAGGTCACGTGGCACCGTTAATCCAAGACGAAGAGACTCCATGACGCGCTCGAAGACAAGAACGTGGCATGGGATTTGCAGAACTCCTTTTTGCTCGTAACCATACTCCTGAGCTGACCGGTTTAACAAACCGATGAAAACCGGGTGGTTAAGTAGCTCCGCGTTGACGACAAACCTCTCCATCTCCTCTCCAACGTAGACAGGTACGTGTCCTTGGGGAACACATGATGCATGCTTCTTTGAGAGGCGAGTTATCGATGTCCGGAGGAAAGACTCGGTTCGGCGGTTCGGTGGTTGCGAATCTGACCGGAGGAGGTTGTAGTGAGCGGAGTCGGCGACGCGGGAGAGACGGCGGATCAGATGCTTCATCTTTGTGTTGTGGTTTAGAGAGAGAGAGAGGATGAAAGAAGGTTTTGTTGAAGTGAGGGAAGGTTTTGAGGTTTTTATATAGAGGCGAGGGTAGTTTTGGGATTTTCGGTTAAAGTAAAGTAGGTACGGAGAGGGGAGTACTTGCCAGGTACACTTGACTCGTTAATTTCGAGGACTTTTAAGAAATACTATATATAAATACCTAATTTATTTAAACAAAAAAAATCTTTCACTTTTATAATAAAGGAATTGGTTTCTTTGATCTTTATTTCTTGATATTATATAAGCTAATTACAAAAAAAATTCAAATTCTAAAAAACTGGAAAATATTTATATAGCTATTTTAGTTCTGACATTTTTGATTCATGATATGATACCAATTATATGGATGCTTATTGTGCATGATTGATGACACAAACCGAAATCATCCAAAAGTTTGCTAAATATGTGATAAAAGTCATATTTCAACTTGCATGATAAGAAGACTATATTTCATCCTCGATCTGCCTATTAATATTATTTTAAATTAAAACTCCCCAAACAATAAATTTGGATTTAGCTATTCAGTACAATATATTCTTTCCGTTTTAAAAAAATTATATTAAAAAAAAATGTTTCAAAAATATATTTTTTATATTTTTAATGCACGAATTAATGATAAATGTAAATTTTTAAAAATATAATTATATTTATTATAATTCTATTGGTTAAAAGTTATGGAGAATAAGTAATTGTAAAAAATAATATATTGATAACTAAAATTCGATATATTTTCTTAGTAAGTGCGAAAATTCTAAAACATGAAACATTCTAAAACATATGGAGTATATTGTAATGATTCGCCTACTAACAACTTCATATTTATAAAGATTTGTAATCAAATGAACTATCAACTTTGACATTTTGTATATCTTTTCGTGAATAAAATTGATATAATCTACCAAAAGGAAATAGACAATGTGATATACTAACATTCTATATATATATATATATATATATATATATATATATATATATATATTAAGTTATTAATGAGTTGGTCTAAGAATAGACTTTTGTACAGTAAATTTTTGTATTGACTCTATTTCAATAGAGTGTAGATTAATATGAAGGATATTATTATGTATTCTAAATAGTTAGTATATGTCTTTTTCCACACAAAAAAGAAAGAGATTTAGGTCTTTCATTATTAAGAGCAACTCAATGAACCCACATTTACTTGATGATAAAAGTAGAACCATATGGCGATTTTTTATTCTTAGAAGGCGAAAGGAACCCAATTTTACTTGATGGTAGATGAGGATGAGAATCTTATTAATTAAAAAGATTGTATTATGTATGTTGTCATTCTTTTCATCTATTACTTCTCGTTTCTAAAGTTGTCGGTAAAATATATTATATATTGTCATTATCATAGCAATATAGTGTCAATTCATTTAATCAATCATTTTCGTGACGTCTCAACATTTTCTAAAAGTATGCTGAAACCAAGGGTGAATAACAAATTATTATGAATCGATAATTTAGAACACAAAATATGATGACTCCCTTTACAATGCATAAAGGTTTCTAGAATCTGGACCAAGTGATGTATGAACCATTTGTGTAATATTGTGAATTGTTTGAAAGTCAGATTATACAAATAGGTCTACAAATACTCACCCTCAACGACTTAAACGACTACATTATTCATTTTGTTTTCTTTTGATCATATTCAGACCCTCACGTAACGATCACTGAAAATTTAAACAAAATCTAGCTACTTGAAAGTTTTCAATAATGTACTAATAATTCTAATATAATTTATCATCCACTCTAGTCTAATATTTTCAGATGATAACTAATAAAAAACTAAAAAACTACGTTTTCATAGTGTAAACACAAAAATATGTCACTCTCACAATATGAACACAAGCCATTCAGGGATATAATTGTGATAACTAATGCAGAGAGTACATACAATCCAATAACGTGTTGATTGTCCAAACTATAGAGAAGTGAGTCACACATTGTACTTTACAATAGACGACACGATAAATTTTGATATAACAGATGTCTATATATACCTTGTGATACTCTTGAAGAAGCATCAGTCTATGCGATTTATTCAGACCTATATAATTATGAAAAAAATTAACCAACGACAGTTTTATGATGGGACTCTCATAATTGATAAAGCCCAGATCTAATATGAATGCTGGTTTATGAATTTCACATATATCTACTTGTCATATTATAATGTTTTGGGAAAAAGAGGAGCGGTATCATATAACACCAAATATCTCTAGAACTATTGCCTTGTTCCATTTGTCTATGAGTACAAAGTTTGAATCATATTTCCACACCAATTAGAGTAACCAATCTCTATGTCGCCGATTACCAAAATTTGAATCTTAATTCTTCATATGGTTAGTTAGGGATTACTGTTTGTAGGTGAATTAGTTAACCAAAATAAGCCAGATTAAACTGACATTTGGTCCAATTACGTTCATAGACCAAAATTAGATTCGACTAAGACCCGATTACTTTAATAAACCTGACAAAATCTCTGGTTGAAAGTCCAAACTCGATAACACCCCCTCCCCCCAAATCCCTTTCTTTATCAAACCCTAATCCTAAATCGAAATAATTAGAGAGAACATAGAAATAGAAGAGACAAAGAGAAAGCGTTGAATTCAAAGATTATTCATGGCTAGTAAAGTGTACGATGAGAAATTTGATAAAGAAACAGTAGAGAGATAAGATAACGAGATCAAGCAGTTATTGGAAGACTTCGTCGACGAGCCTCCAGTACGCCACGATGAGTGTCCGTCGAGTGAGGATGAGGAAGATGAACCTCGCAGGAAGGCTTGCTTCCAATTTAGATTTGGTCAGGTTTTATTTAAGTTTCTGGTTTAGTATTGTTTGGTTTGATCTCCAAAACCGTGTTTTAAGTTTTTGTTTACAAAATCGTGACCAAACCAAGATTGGTGTGGAAATAGGATTCAAACATTTTACTCGGGAACAAATGGAACAAGGCAATAATTCCGAAAATATTTGGTGCTATATGATACTACTCGTGGAAAAATAGCTCGTATTCCCTAATGTTTTAAAAATAGTCTGGCGCGTGGAGCTATCAATATTATTATATAGCCTCTCATAGTAATGCTGTGCGTGGATATGACGAAGGATCATCACCATGTGTGTGTATGTTAAAGATAGAAAAAGTAAAGCAGAATTGCTGTATAGGGTCATTCTCTATTCTGTAAAGATTATAACTTTATAGACAAGTATATGATGTGACCTAATTTTTTCTGCTTGTCAAAAGTGTTTGTCCCCTTTTTACTCAACTTGGGGTTGCAACTATAGGCCTCCTAACTTTATTGTTAACTATGCCTCATTTGGATTAATCAAATTAAAATAGTCTGGTACGTAGACAATAAAACTTTATAAAATATTACATACTGTCATGCATTTTTGGTATGCTTCGTCCTAATTAGAAATTTTGAATTCCCACGTATTTTTTAAGTTTTACCACAATTAGATCTTCAACTCGATGATGTCTACTAATAGAAAAGGAGACAATAAAAGCAAAGAAAGTAGGGTGAAGAACTGTGTCTACAAAATTATAACAAGCTCTCAAGTAGTTTGATTCCTTTACGACTCATTCTTCAATTTCCGTGGAACTCCTATGTTTCGTGTTTTATTTAATTCAGTTTCTTGAAGATTTGAAAATGCTCAAACCTAATGTAGTTTAGTTTCCATGTTCAGAATGATCACTGGTTATAGTTTCGATTGAGAGACCTTTTTCAACTGGTTATAGTTTCGATTAATAAATGATCCATTGTATTTTTCTTTATCCGATATAAAACTCAAAGCTATCCAATGTATATAAACTGAATATTTTGTGCGGTTTTCTTTAAAAGTAGGCAATTATTATGTTATTTTCTGATGGTAGTACTTTCTCACTGATATATTGGTTAACAATTAAGTATTCATATATGAAAATGAAAAAAAAATATTCAAAGGTAAGCAGATAGATATAAAATTTTTAAGATTAAGAAAATAGTAAGACAGATAATCATCTTCTTTTTTTTTGCTAACTTTTGAAGACAGATAATCAAACGTACTATTTATATTAGTTTATGCAAAGAAAAAAAAACAGGAGAGAATATTCTTCAAACCGCAAAGGGTTACAAGGGACTAAGGAGGCATTACTCCACACGACAACAGCTTGAAGCATCACTCTGATTGGGTTAGCTGTAACGCGGTACGCGCTATTGCATCATTAATTGAGTATGGTATAGTATGTCACCGATTCGATATTTATTCATATACTATTTACTGCGAAGGTTAAACTAATTTACTTGATAAGGTTAATTCCAATTTTGGTCGTAAAGAAGAAAAAAAAAACACAAGTTTACTAAGCATATATTCGTAACTAAAAGCATTGAATAAAACTTGATACTTCCTCTATTTTATATTAAGTGTTGTTATTTTTTTTGTTACAAAATAAATGTTATTTTCGACTTTCGATGCAAAATATATTAACTTTATATTGTAACTTATTTTTTTATTGGTTGAAATATGATTATGTATATAAGTAGTTGTGTTTTTATATAGAAAATATGAAAAGTTAATTGTTTTTTTAATTCGGATGCAAAAAGTTAAAGTGAAAATTATAATGAAACAAAAGGAATAGTATATACTAGTAGTAATAAAGAGAGGAATGGAGTCACGTGAAAGGAGTTAAAGGGGTAATTAATTTTGGATTAATATAAAAATATTTTGGATTTATATAAATAATGAATAAAAAATATCCGTACGGTACAGTCGTAGACGATAACCTACCCACTCCAACCACTCTTATTTTTTTTCTTCGTAACGTGCTATACCGTACAAACCAACGTGACTAGTCTTCGCAATTTAATAGTTGGAATAAAATTAAAATAACGAAATAAGAACGTCACTAGTCTTTGACCCGCGCGCCCGCGCGGGTGTTATTTTTATGAATGTTAAATATTTTAAGCAATTTGTTTGATATAACTGTATATATGAATGAAACTTAATATTCAATATCCGTTATCCGATCTAGGATCCCATCCGCTTCAAAAAACGGATATTCGGGGATCCTTATAGTGCTTTTACGGATTCGACTGATCCAAGTACGAATTCGGATAGTAAAATTTAGGTCAATATCTGGATCTGGATATTAAATATTTAAAATTTAATTATAGTTATCTATGTATATTATATATATATATTTATATAAAATAACTAAAATTTTAATTTTAAATTTGAATGCTTTTAAAGTTTTTTAAAATAATAATTTTAAATAGACTAATAGATGGTTAATATTTAGGTTTTTATTTAAAAACAGGTCCAAATATCTGCGTGTATTCAGATTTTAGTCCGAATATCCTAACCCCGAATATCCAGATCCGGATAACAATTTTACGAATCCGACGAATGCATATCCGAATCCATATATCCTAAAATACCTCGGAAATTCGATATGTCCTATACATAACTGTGTATATGTATTATATGGTATTTAAAAATTTTAAATTTATAAATTACATAAATTATTCTTATTAAATATATCGTACAAATGAATAATACATTGTATTTGTTTGTATATATAACCATTTATAATAAATATTAGTATGCATTTTAGTTACTAAATTGTTATGGAAAATTACATAATTTTGTTATTTTAAATGAATAAGTTCAAATTATATCGAAAATTATTGACATTATTAACTTTTTTATAGTTCCAATATAGTTGGTTAACTTATATGAATATGAATAAAAAATAAAACTAATTCAATTCTATATATATATATATAAACACATATACATTTTTCAATGATAAATGTTATTAATGGGCTTAACCCAAATTTATTTTTTTCTTGTTAATAATCAATGTTTAGATGTTTGGATGCAAGGATAGTATCAGTGGCATTTTTTGTAAATATTAGGTAAAATCAAGGGTTATTTCTTATTTGTACTTCAGTTTTAAAATTTTAATAGATTAGATATATATATATATAAACACATATACATTTTTCAATGATAAATGTTGTTAATCGCTTAGTCCAAATTTATTTTTTTCTTGTTAATAATCAATGTTTAGATGTTTGGATGCAAGGATAGTATCAGTGGCATTTTTGTAAATATTAGGTAAAATCAATGGTTATTTCTTATTTGTACTTCAGTTTTAATAGATTAGATGGGGCCTATTCTCCACTATCACAAATTCACAATTATCTAAGGGCATCATTATCCCTACAACCCCAAAATGAGGTTCTTAATTTTTTTTTTTATATTTTTTTTTTCTAATTAAAAAAAATAAAAAATAAAAATAAAAATGAACCAATCGCGGGCTGACACGTGTTAGTGGGACCCGCAAACAGTGTAAGAAACTCTCAAAAACTGGTTCTTATTTAGTAGTTTTAAGAAGCGGTTCTTGCACTGTTCATGGACCCCACGTGTTAGTGGGGCCCGCGAACAATGCAAGAACCCCTCTTAAGAGCTTGGGATAATGATGCTCTAAGTCGGTTAGGTCGACACTCGATGCAACTCAACGCCGTCTCTGAAGTCAACTCTCCATTAAATTAAAGCTCTCAGAGCATAAACAACCCTAAAAACTTAAGAGTTCTTAGGTTTTTTTCTTTTAAAAAAAACAAAAAATAAAAACTGATAAATCGTGGACCGTCACGTGTCAGTGAAACTCGCGAACAGTGCAAAAACTCAACTAAGAATACCTCTTAGTTAGGAGATTTAAGAGATGGTTCTTAAGGGATTTATCGGGTGGGACCCGCTAAGTTTTGTTCATGCTCTTATATATGCTTACACTTGTTAAATCAGCTTACCGTGTTCTGTTTTGGTTGCCGTCTGAGGTTTTGATGAATAGCATTGGGTTTACTTTTGAAACTTTAGCTTAGAAGTGCCTGAGCCGAAGATTCAGCAATGAGTTTGTCATGAGCTTCTTAGAGGTGTGTCCCAGCATTTTGATAGGTTCGTTAAAGATCAAAAGGTATCAATGTGACAATGTCTCTTGTTTTTAGTCATGTAGCCTGGTGATTTGGAACCCATAGGCTATAGTCAGACGGCCCAATACCAGTTGTGGTTTTTAGCCCGAATGGTTAACAACCCAATAAGATAAATGTTAACCCAAATACCCAAAGATCAATTAGAACTGTTAGAGCCCAAGCCCAGTGTTTGCGCCAAATCAATTGGTCGGTGAAGAGAACTTTCAAGTTATGTCTTGTGTGTGTTATAAAAAAAAGAGGTCTCCGAGCAGCTTACATTATATTTTTGCAGAGAATGTTACTCGTGGCACTTCCCCGAGTTTTAAAGATTATAGAGAACAATTTTTAAGTTGTTAAGTTGTCTGAAGAGCACATGAACATCCCTATGCTTACTAATCTTCTTGGGAATGAAGACAAGGCAAAAGAAGATAAGCATACGAACAAGAACAGTAGCTCATGTCTTTATATAGTTCTATGTCTTTTTTTTTTTTTTTTTTGCTTCACAAACAAGTTGAAACATAGCAAAACAGGGTAAAGATCAAACATGTTCTTTTCTTCTTTAATATCTATAAAAAAAACACTAAAAAATGCAGAAACAAGAGACTTCTGCTGAATCGTAATACAAAAAATCATAACAAAAGGAAGAAAAAAAGCAGCATAACAATCTAATCGCAGAGAATGAGCCTAATCATCGCAAGAACCAAACACGTAACAGAGAAGAAGAAGAGCGTCACAAAATCTCTAGCAGACCATTTCCTCACAGCTTTGGACACAACCCTCAAGCTCTTTGCTCTACGAAGAGCGTCCACTTCCTTAAGCAAATCAAACTCAACTCCTTTCTTCTTCAACTCCTCAACGCACTTCCTCAACAGCTTCGCATCTTCTTTCTCCCTCTCCAACAACTTCTCAAGATGCGACTCAACTTCAGATTTATACCTCACCGCCCAAATGAGTCCAAGAGAAGACACGAGGGAGCAGAGAGAAGGGATCCATGATCTCTTACAGGCTGATGATGAAGCAGAGGAGGCGTGGAAGAGGAGGAGGAGAGAAATGGAGTGGAAGAGGAAGAAGAAGATGTAGAGATGAGTGATCTCTCGTCGAACGGAATCAATCTGAGATTCTTTGTGGGAGACGCGGCTAAGGATGAGTTCTTCTTCTTTCAGCCATTGTTTCAGGAGAAGCTTGTGTGTTGGCGTGTCCGCGATTTGGTGAAGAGGGTGTTTTGTCTTTGACTCCATGATTGGTTGGTTCGTGCTCTGATCTAACGCCATGGAAGGTGGAGAAAACAGAGGAGGGAAGTGTTTAAGAGTTGTGTGTGTGTACAGAGGAAAGATGCAGATCTGATTTAATAAAGAGGCTCTTTCTTTGGGTAACGGCTCTTTTATTTAAAAATTTATGCAAATTTACAGATTTGTCCTCTGATTCTAACGGTCATCAACCAAAACACGGCTCGGCTCTATCTCGCATTGCCTTGAAAAATTGGGCCCATAGACCCATGGAAAACTAGGCCACTAGTGGCCCATAAACGCTTTTTTGCTATACATGAAGTGGCTCATGATATACTTACTAGCGGTTGATCTTTTTAACAAAACATAAAACATCAATTCATAAGTGAGCAAAACATAAACATCAATTCAGAAAGTGGCTCACTTTTTTTGACCAAAAAAAAGTAAACCACCTTTCAGATACACGAATTAATTAGTGTTATGATCGTATTCTGATAGAGTGCTAGACGTAATGGGTTATATTCATTTGATTAAGAAACAACTCAAGATAAAATAAAAATGAAATTTATATTTGTTAGTGAGTAAGAAGGTTTTTTAAAAGATGTATCATAATTCTTGGACAAATCTCTAAAATAGATTTTTTAAGTTTTTATCACAAAATAATCAAAACAGATTTCTTTCTATTTTAAAAATTTTAATATTTTTTATCTTTTTAATTTTAAATTTCATCTTCAAAATCTCACCTTGTAACTCTAAGTTCTAAGTCAAGTTAATCCAGATATAAATATATATTTAAACCTTATAATAAAGTATAATTTGGTTATTTATTTCCTTAAAATCTATTTTGATAACAATGTCTTTTTATGTTTATCTTAGAGTATTTCTATTCTTTTTTCTTGTTTATCACTTTTAGCATATAAACTACTTTATTGTTTATGTAATAATTTGTTTTATGTAGCTTTATATAATCAATGTTGTAGTTTTGATATAGTTGGATAGATATTTGATCTGAGAAAACTGAAACACCACTCACGTTTTGTTGTGGTTGATTATCACTTAGCTTGTAACGCTTTCACCACATGTCACTAACAAACATAATGCACCCAGTGGAACTTTAGAAGAAAACATTTATACTCTCCGAGCGTTACAAAATCACTAGAGCTCTTAAGGACCTAAGTCGTAAACAGACAGTAGCTAACATTTACCAAAACAAGAATAACTTTAATCAAAAATATATTAACATTTGAGTTTATATTGTAGTGATTATTGAAGATTTAATATTAAAAAAAGTAAGATTAAGTTTCTAGATGTTTTATAAAAAAATTTAGAAAAATTAGTTTAGTCTATTTTCATCATAAATTTAAAGTATTTTTGAAAATAATCATTTATTAATGATAAATTTGAAAAATAATTTTAAACTTATGATATAATTGAAAATTTTCCAAAATAATTTAGGTTTATGCTAGGGCCGGCTAAGCGTGGGCGTGAGAAAGACCGACGCACTTGATAGCCGGAATTTATGACAAGGCTGCGTATGACGTCAGCATGACAGTGGTGGCTCCGTCTTGTGCCGCGCCATTCTCGTGACATTCAAGTTTCCGTTACCATAGGGAGGCTTACTTGGCGTTGACTCAAGCTTTGCTCAGGATCATTGATGGCTTCTAGATATAGTTTCTTATTTTCTCGACAAGTCATTGTCTTATCTAGAGTATCATCAATGTCTATTTAATTATGTCTAAGCTCTCAAAATTTAATTCGTAACTTTGCTTCTTCCTTTCTTTTAATCATTTCAAGGTTGAATGCAAAACAGTGAGAAAACTTATTATTTCACTTGAACCATCTCTATATAAAAAAAAGAATACTAAATCAACAACCTCTTTTATCGAATTTTGAGTTTCTAACAAAACTATTTTTTTTTGCTTGAACATGAAACTAACTTGCATTGTTGTTGAAATGGTTCTTGATCATGTTTTTTTTTTTATTATTTTCAGTGTTCGGTAACTACCACCAACCGACTATTCTGTAAGTTTTAAGAGAGCATGTTAAATTTCCGATGGGCAAGACGAATCAGAATATGATGGTTCTTAATCATTTTGGTAATGGTTCTGATTCAAACTCAAACCTGATATAACATTTTTAGATTAAAGAACCAAATAACAACTCATATTCCCTCTTCTTCCTTGATCTCTCTTTTTCTGGCTCAACTTCTTTTAGAACTATTTGAAATGAACAAAAACTTGGTATTCGATTTTCTAGGAATAAAGATAATGTTTGGGCGGCAACTCGAACCCGGTAATATGTAGAACAAAATCAGGACATATATCTATACAGTAAATACCAATTTCCTTTTTTTTCTTTTTTTTTTAAATTTTCCGGGGGCATAAATAATAGAAAATGCAACTAGCTCTGACAAGAATACTCTTCAAAAGTGGATTGAATTTTATGTAAAATGAAAACCAACTTTCATGCTTCTTTTTTTTGTTCTTCAAGGGAACAGCTACATATATTAGCTTCACTTCTCAGGCAACATGCACCAATAACAATAGCCAAACACAACTTGCAGAATTTCACTTTGAGCTTTCTTTTTTCTCTTTTCATTTTATCTCTGAAAACCTTTCTTTCTTTTGTTTCGACATCAATAATAAAAAATCATAAGTTTTGTGACAGTTTAAAATACATTTTAAGAGTTATTTACTATGTAGATCAGGTTTATTTTGTTGAAAACAAATGGTTCTTGTCAGTGTAGGATAGGTAAAGGTAAGAATCTTCTCAGATTACAAAGATCGAACTAAGATATCAGTTTCGCTTTAACTTAACAGAACACATGAAAGAAAGATGACCAAGAACAACCTTTTGAGTTTGAACTTTGAATGAAAAGCAAAAAAAAAAAAAAACACGAATTATATTAAACTAATAAAAAGGTATTGATCCTTTGAAGAAAAACACGACGCAGAATTTCAGATATTGAGAATTAACTATTCCTTGGGATTGTTGAGGATTTTTAGGGCATATATAATCGAATCAACAAATAGGAAAGATAGTAGATAAGTTTGAAGTAGGTCATATCCTATTTCTATACATGTATGCAAAGCAATTTGGTAAAATCATTATCCATGTTATTTTTACTACAATATATATGTTGCAGTTTGAAATATTTAGGAGATCTTCTTTTTTTTCTCATAAAATATTTCATTGTCTATTCCACGAGACTAGTTTGAAATTAAGAAGATCATGGAAAGAGAATCTAATATTGTGAAGTTGTACAACTTCACTGATACAAAGTAAGGAAAAACATGTCCTACTTTAATCTTTGAATGCATATTCAGTCATGTCACGACCCATCCATCATCTTTCTTCGAATCTCCCATCTCACTGAACATGTTTGGAGGCGGTCCTCCGGATTTTATAACCATGCTTATGATCTCATATGTATCTCCACTAACATTATTTGATTTTTGGCATAGTCTCAACTTTTTGTTCTTATTCATTAAAACTAAATAACTCGTGCATGGTTGGTACGTAGTAGGCTTGTTTAAGGGTTTTGAATGACTATATAGTCCTAATATGTTGAATTGCGCGAATTTTTGGGTTTGGGGAAATAGTCATGATCTCCCCATTATTTAAAAGAAAATATCTGCCAGTTGCATGAACAAGAAAATAAGAGCATGCATGGTTTTCATGAAATAGCACTATCATTCTATCAATTGAACATTGGAAAGTAGGGGTGGGCAAAATATCCGTAAAATTTGATTCGATCTATCATTCGTTTTGATTCAATCTGAAAAATCCGGATATCCGTAACTTTACGAATTGAATCAAATACTAAAATTTAATATCCGTCAAAGATGGAGCAAATCACAAATACTCATATTTTTAAAAATGGATATCCGTTATAATCCGTTTTATACCTATATATAATTTATCTCATAGAAGTTTTTAGTATTTTTATTCACTAAATTAACTATTTGGTTATTAAATTTTTTAAAATATGTAGCTTTTTAAAAAAATTGTAATGAAATATTATTATTTTATATTATTTTTTTCCTTTTCTTTTAATATTTGAGTTAAGTCACAAATCTAAGTTTATTGTCAATTATACAGTAAAAGAATATAGAGGTGTCTTCTGAAGTCGTGGGGCTGTTTTGTACTTGGATTAAACAATAATTTAAAATGGTGCAAAATATTGGAACTGAACATGTGTTAAGATTCTGGGGCTAGGGGTAGGGTTTCCCTTTACGTAGTTTTCATAGCGCGTGTGTCTGTGTACGGCCATTTGCTATAACGCGAAAACATTTATTCTCATTTTATAAATTCTCCTTTTTCTGTTTAACGAAAAAAAAAGAGACAAGAACATTTGCAATTGAGGACAACTGGTGTGGCTTAAATTAGATAACAAATATATTCAGCTGTGCTCCATTATCAAACGAATCACCAATTTACATATGCATTTACTGTATCAGTAGGTTTAATCTTTATTAGTTTGAATTTTCATATTATAGACTTATAGTTGTTGCATCATTACCAATCTGTCACACACCTTCCAATCAATTAAGCATCCGGAAATATATATATACATATAAAGCAATGTCCATTGTAATATTTAGAATCATGCATGCATGAGAAACAAAACACAACATTTACGGTTAAAAAACATTTTGTCGTTGAAGTTTATAAAGAATATGTTATTAACAAATAACGGATATATAAAAGAGAGAAAGATAAATCGATGAATTTAGAAAGAAAAGTGAAAAATACAAAAATAGAAACAGTTTAAACATAAAAAAAAAGAAATGAGCTGGTAATAATCTCATTATGTTCAAGAAATAATCAAGATGTCAAGGTAAGAAAATTAATGAATAAAAAGAGGATTTGACAGCATGAAAAGAGAGTGTAATAAGAAGTTATATATTAACAGAGCTGCAGGGTCTCAGTAATTAACTGTAAGTCTGTTGTGTTCGGTCAGTTTGCCCGAACAACAACTTGTAACTTGATTTAGAGTAGGATTAACTGTGGTCTCTTAAGGTGGAGTTCTTAACTTTTCTAAGAGACGTATCTTAGTTTTTAACTAAGAAAACCTAAGAACCGTCTCTTAAATAAGAACCATAAGAGCCGTCTCTTAGCGGGAAAAATGTAAAAAAAAAAAAAAAATTAGAAAGACAAATTTTACGTTAAGAACCCCACCTTAAGAGATCCGGATTAATCATGACCTAACAACCCACACGAACTCATCTCTATGATTCTATATATATACACACACTTGCACACACACACTCATTACCTCCCAAACAACCCTAAACGAACAAAAACTTGTCCTCTCATCATGGCATCATCTCTTCCTCAGTTCTACTCCGATTTCACGTTTTCCGGTGAGACTCCATCGCAGTTTCACGGCTCTTCTTCATGTCCTGACGTCTCATCTCTATCCAATTACTATGACGATGGCTACGGCTATTTCAACCCATCTTCTAACCTAGAATCCACGTTTCTCCCGCAAGGTTTTGGCATCTCTGACGTTTCCATGGTTGAGTACAACAATTATTACCAGCAAATAGGTGTGAATGCCACACAATATTTTCATGGTGGAGATCAAGACTCTTACGGCATTTCACCGGAGATCAAACCCTTGTTCCATCCGTCCAGTGGAGAGCAATCCTGGGTATATATTCACGTTTCCACATAGTAATATATTTATTATTATTATTATTATTTATAATAAACGAAATGAAAGAAAATATATGTATGAAGCAGGGAAATAGTGAAGGAGGGATACAAGCTGAGCCGAACACAAAAGTGGGACGCTATTCGGTTGAAGAACGTAAAGACAGAATCATGAGGTACTTGAAGAAGAAGAACCAACGCAACTTCAATAAGACTATAAAGGTACACACTCATTCTTATTTAGTAAATTATAATATTTCATTTTTAATGTTGTGAATTATTAAAGAGTTAAGAGTTTTAACAAATAATAGATTTTGACCCGCGCTTTCAAAACGCGGGTTTGTTTGTGGATAAAAATGTAAAGAAGAACGTAAAAAACGTTCTTGTTTACATTTTTAATGTTGTGAATTATAAAAGAGTTAAGAGTTTTAACAAATACTAGACATCAAAACGTGGGTTTGTTTTTGGATAAAAATGTTAGTCGATATTTTTTTAAATTTTAATATACATATCTATATAATTATAATATATGTATATTGCAGTACGTATGTCGTAAAACCCTAGCTGACCGGCGCGTTCGTGTTCGAGGACGATTTGCTAGAAACAATGACACATGTGATCAGCAACAATCTCACATGTCTAAGAATCGCAACAACCATTCTGAAAAAGACGAAGATATGTTTTCTGGATCAGACGACTATCTAATCCAGGTATTATTATTTATGAATATAGTATAATAATTTTATTTACAATAGTCAGTTTTTGAAGTTAATCAACCAATATTGCATCCCATTTTATAGCAGATGGAAAACGAAGATGGATGGCTTCACGAAGCAATGTCTAATTTGATTACTTTTCCTTGTGAATTGGACGCTCCTGGAGATGTTCATCATCCAAACACATGGAGCTTCTGATCCTATACTACCTCTTTAATTAACTGCCAGTCAATTAATTAATGTCGCTTGCTATAAAGTTGATCGATTAGTTTAGTTTAATTAATTATAATTAAGCAGGTTAGTTGTTTTATGATAAATTCGCTATCATAATGTTAATTATTCATGGGGTTAATGAACATGAAGATTCTGCCTAGAATATAAATAAAAGAACTTCATTTGATCATCATATCTTTTGATTGTCACTTGATTATCATATCAATGACGTGAGAATAATTTCAGCCAATATGAACTCAATACAAGAGCAAGTTATTCCTTTTTACTAATTTATTATTGTCTTTTAAAAAAAAAATCTTTTCAGTAGATTAAAAGCTTTATTCAAAAGCCAATAAAAAGAGATATTCTTTAAGGAGTTTAAACAAATTGTTGAGATTATTTATGGCAAGCAACACCTTTTTACGATTCGAATAAATTGATGAGTCGATCGGTAAAAGATTAATTAACTAATGGATTCGTGGAACCAAGGTTTATTAAGGAATATATATGATGTAATTTTAAAGGGATCATAAGACGAATGACTTAACTTAACATAGCTTGTGGCCTTCTTTTATTCTTTCTTTTCCATGTTTATATATGAATGGATATAAAAAATAATGCCGATTAATTGGTCGTAATAACAAAACACAGGAACATGATAAGTTGTACACCAAGTTCTTGCAACGATAGGTGGGGAGCTAGAGAATCCTGTCTACAAATTAAAGCAGGTTAATAGGGTGTATTAATACAGTGCAAACATAGAGAGAAAGTGGAGAGGAGAGGCATGATATACGGAACCAAGTTCCAATCACCTTTTTAAGACATATAATTCTTGAAACAAACATATATAATAAGGCTTCGAAAAATCTGCAAAATATTATTCTCTGAGCTTGTCCCCTTTATTTTCTGCTTTGACGAATATATGTGAAGTTGAAAGCTGGAGCCCTTCTTATCTACTTTTTATTTTTTCTTCACAACACGCTTCTAAATGCAAATGATAACTATAAAACTGATATACTTCCACTGTTTCATTATAAGTGTCACTTTAGGTTTTTACACACGGATTAAGAAAACAATTAATTTTACATATTTTCTATATAAAAATACAATTATTTATACACCTAACCATATTTCAACCAATAGGAAAAAAACATGCAGTATAAAATTAATAAATTTTGCATCGAAAGTCGAAAACAACACTTATTTTGTAACAAAAAAACTTCTCTAAAACGACATTTAATATGAAATGGAGGGAGTATGTTGTATATTTTAATTTATTCAATTTATTGTTGGTCCATCATCGTAATTATTAATATTATTTTAAGTGATATAATATTAACATGTACGGTTAAAATAAAAGCCTTAGCCAAAAAACCAAAATCTGAAAATGATATAATAAAATTAAAATATTCTCATTACTTTTTATTCATATTGATATCACATTTTTTAAAAAAAATGATGAAATTACAAATTTATTGATCATAGTAAAAAGAATATAGGTACAAGAGTAATGTTTATAAAACAATAACCTACACTTAAGTGATAGAACTTCAAAACAACGGCGCATCACGCCTTTCAACTTTGGCTTCATATAATAATTGGTAGACATAATATGGTTATGCACCGTTTTGTTAACCAACCTGGCGATGTGATCAACCGGCTTTGAGATGTTGTTATGCAACCTCTATTTACGTTCTCACCAAATGTAATAGATAGTAACCTGCAGTGTAATCTCAAGAACATGAAAGTGAGTCGATCATAATGACCTGTTAAGAGGCATGTAATGGTGGTGTCTCAATCATGGCCGGGGTCCGTACCAAACAAGTTTCCAGCCACTCTAAACCTAAGCGTAAATGTGTAAGGACATGTGATATCTGATCTCCTATATATGGTTCACCACAATAAAGACAACACTGAAGTTGACCCATTAGCTTATACGATGCCCTGTTGATAATCTATCTCTAATAGCCAGCCACGTGATGAAAGCAAGCCGTGGGACTCCATGTGGAAACCAGACCAGCCTACTCCGTAATAACTCGTCCCTTCGCTTCTTAATAAGGTCTCAAGTATCGTTTGAGACAAACCTGTCACCATAGACTCTTGTTTTCCATAAGACTCCATCATGTGCATTGTCAACCAAAGTATTTATGTCATGAACGAAGGTTTGTATGTGTCGGTCACGGCATCTATGGAACCGCCACTCTCCTCCAACGAACACATCACCGATCTTAGCATTCCTTCCAATACCTAACTTTTGTATAACTATCTCACTTATAATATCAATCAATATGTCCTTAGTATGTCAAAAATCTGTCCAAAATCTCACTGTATACCCATCCTGAATATTCATAAACTCTTTTGCTAGAAGGCGAAACTGCAATAGTTTTTTCTAAAGCCAAGAACCTAACACAATATCTTTGACGTCTCAAAAATTATCATACTGCATGTAGCAAATATTGCTGCACCCATACAACCCAAAGCGAAAAAAAAACTGAGAAAACAGTCGTCAAATGAGCTTTAAAATAGACAAAATCGTGTTTGAATAGAAGCTAGTGAAGCATGTGCTTCGGGACCGGAAAAACTATATATTATTATTGGGCCAATATTAATAGAAATATCTTATAACTTTACTGGTAACAGTAATTTTTAGGTCATTAAAAGATATGGATTCACGTCTCCACAACTGTTTATTTTTACGATTTTTAATAAGAGAAGGAGTAAAAAAAATTCTTTTGGCTTCGGGCCTTGAAAATAGACACAATAGTGGCATCCTTCACACATGGGATAGCCAACCCCCTTCCTCAGAAGGACCACATACATCCTCCCAAACGATTTTAGCTCGGGATGTGATATATAGAGACCCACTCCACAGGGAGGGAGAGCATGTACTCTCAATTTGGTCAATGCATGTTTAAAGAACACAAAAAGAAGAGCACATTCTAGAGTTTATGCAAATGTTTTATTGAATTTGTAATTATTCAGTCACACAATCAATTAAATTAAAAATATCTTAAATAAAAGATATTCACCTCAATTTATGCTCTCTTATTCTTATTTTATGCTTTAAGAGTTCATATGAATTTATTCTCGAAACGGATTCATTTAAAAAGTTTTACGATTTTGATTTATCATAGACAGATTATGTGTTGATGTTACCGACGTGAGTTGACTCTGTTTCTTGACTTACCTACACACATATGACTCAATCTATCGCAGATGCTTAAGTCAAAACCAAAGATAAAAAGATCGCATCAAGTAATCATTAATTGTTATCTTCCCTTTATCAGTTTTCTTTCATACATCAAAAAAGATAATCAATGTTTACGCATGTTTTCAATAATTTCGGTGAATTCCCACTATCTAAACTTTTTTTTGTCTTCTATATATAATTGGTCAACGTGAACAGAAAAAGGCAATAGGAGTGAATAATTTTTTCTTTAAAAATCTAGTGATACGAAGCATTATAAATAATACTAGTTATACGAAATGAACTAAAAATATTTTTAAGCACAATTAATTATTTTAAATTTATTTACATATTATGAAAAATAAAATAATAAATATATATCGAATAATCAAAAAGTAAATAACTATTACATACATAATTAAATTAGAGCAAGTACATAAATTAAAACAAACACTCTTTTTTTATTTACAATTATTCTATGGTAAATAGATTAAAATATTTTTAATTATTTTATAAGGTAGATAATTAAATTTATATGATAATATATATATATATATATTCATTAAATGAGTCTTCTTACTTATACGGTTTTATGATCATTTGAATATTTTTTATAATAAAAATTTAAAATCACTATTACAAAATTTTAAGTGTGAAACTTTTAATAGTTTAAGTAATTTATAATTATTTTTATAAATTTAATTTAAATTTCAAAATTAAAATATTAAGTTATCATTACTTTTCCAATGTAGATTTTGAAATAAAAAATATTTATATTTTTATATGATATATAGTTTAATATAAACGATATTAAAATAAATTTATATTTTAATCATAATATCTATTAAATGAGACTTCATAATCATATGATTTTGTTGATCACGACATTTTCAATGTGTGATTTTTAACAGTTTTAGTAATTTATAATAGTTTTTAAAAATTCAAAACACAACATATACGAAAATATTTAAATTTTGATTATATGGCTAATGTGATTGTTTAATTTATTTTAATAATATAAAATTAAACAAAATGATAGACAATACACAAATTATTTTCAGGTCTTTGTTATTCAAAATTATTAATTGTTATATATATATATTAGTCACATTATATAACTTCGTAGTTTTATTTAAGAAAAGAATGAATCAAATTTTTGGTAGATTACTAATTAATTTTTTTGCTTTAGCTTAATGAGAAATGTAGTAGATGTTTAGATGACCTACCCATTTTTATAAGGACTCTAAAAATAATTCTAATGATAACATATAACATAACTCAAATGTTGTACTGCTTCTCAATTAATATATAAGAGATACGATAATTATTCAAGTATTCATGCTGGTTAATCGATCATTAAATTTTGCTTTTATAAATTGTGCAATTTTATTACTTGAAAAACGTTAATATAATTATAAATTGTACTTAGTATAATTTCCCAAATTGGTAACTTTGCGGAATGGCCGAATCTCGTTTTAAAAGTGATTCTGCAAATATTTTCCAATCAAAAAAAAGTTGTGGAATTAAGAAAACGTAAAAACGCAAGCATGTGTTTAGCTGATAGAAATACAAAGAAAATTTGTATTAAGTAGAAATATGAATTTTAGTAGAATATTTACAAACCAAAGCTTTCATATTATTAAATTATATGATAGTACCATTTAAATGTATAAATAACTAGCAATAAATTATAATGATAAATAGTTACATTGTAAATAAAATTATACTATGATTTTTTATAATATTATAAGATGTCAATCTACTATTAAAAACTTATTGAAAATAATCTGAATATTTATAATAAGAAGTAAAGTATTTTGTAATAAATGTACCTATTTTCACATTTTTAGTGAATAGTTTAATTACTGATATATGTTTTTATATAATAAAATAAATATAAAAAATAATGTTAATCTAATATGTATTCCATCATTCCACAAATTATTTAATTTTTCCGCAGCTTAACTATTTTTTCCGTGATTTCCACGATTAAGCAACGTTTACCAATCGGATCCATTGTATTTTGAAGGAATTGCCCTTTCACATGTTGCGATGCGTTTATAAAAATAAATACAAAAAGCTATCCACTTCACTAAAATGTTACAAAGATTCGGTGTTGGATTTTCCAAACTTGATAAAGCCTGTGTTACCGTTACAACAGTGAAGGTCGCTCTCTATGCATGGTGAAAACGAAAGCTGCAATCAACAACTTACCCCTTCAACGATAGATAGAGCTAATATGTCTAATTTAAAATCCTGGCCTCAGCTATATTATTTATATTTTTATGCAATTTTGACATTCCATTATATATTTCTGAAAATGATAGCAAATCGGGACAATTTTATTCTTATATGGCTTTTTAGAAAATGAGTAATTGCTAAGATAACATAAGTTAAATACCATTTTGAAAAAATACATTCAATCAAAAATATATTAACATTTAAATTTACACTTTTGTGATAATTGTTTTGGGTTTACTGTTGAATAGATGGAGTTGAGTTTCTAAATATTTTATTAAAAAAAATAGTCTATTTTCATCATAATTTAAAGATATTTTTGCAAATTGTCATTCATTAAAGATAAATTTGGAAAGTGGTATCAAACTTGTGGTAAAATTGTAATTTTCTCTTAGAAAATTAGATATAAGTCAACAATTATGTTCTTTTAGTGCAATTTTATCAAAACTTTCTGTTAATTTGTTACATATTTGTTATAATACTTTTGGGTTGCATGCGAATTAACCATAACAGAAAGTCTAGCTATTTTGGTGAGAAGGTTGATCATTTGGTTGAATTGATTATTTTATTATGAGACGAGGAGTTATGTTTAGAGTATCATAAAACATAGGATTAAGTAGCTTATAAGAGTGGTGTTGCAGTCAGTGCCGGTTTTACGCATATGTTGGCAGTACATTTATACTAGATCCTTCATGTAGACTAAGGTCTTGTTTATTAGAAACACATTTAGATTTAAGGTTCTAATTTTAGATTTACAATAATATAACCATAATTTGAGAAAAAAATTAAGCACAAGACCCATAAACTTAATGAAACGGGCATGGTTGCAGCCAATAAAAATCTAACATTGAGATCAACAGAGGCACGTGTTTTGTAATCATGCAGCAATTGAATTTATAAAAATGTTTCAAAAGAAATAGGATTATGGTATAAGTGAACAAACTGAGCATAGTTCGTGGGATTTTTGGAAAATAAGAGAATCCAACGATGGCCACACGACAGGGTCCGACAGAATCTTTATAGAAATGATCTGTTACTAGACGTGATAGGTTGACCTTTCCCACTGAGCTGGAAAAAATGATCTGACCTAATCTCCGTTTATATGATTTAAAAGTCACTTAAATATCCAATCAGACAACGATTAACAAAGTTAAAATCAGAAAGTGGGAAGCTAATCTTTAGGCTTCTTATTGCATGCAACTGTGTAACAATAGCGATCTTTGTTACCCAAATGCGAGGTTTCACTTCCATTGTCTCTTTCACAATTTTCTCTTCTAGACAAGACATCCCTCTCCCATCTCCTTTTTTTCACTAATTTCTTTTAAACATTTAAAAACACCTTGAAACAATTAAAGGTGATACTGCACAATTTAGTCCAACCAGAGCTGGTCTTGAAAATTTTATGGCTAGAAGCTTTATATAAAAATGTATAACTGTCTAGCTTTAACATTGTAGATAGTTGAAAACATATTGCAAAACTATCAGATTCAAAATTCATAATTTTTTGACCTCTTTCTTAAAATAAAAATAGAAGTCATTGCTTCATCGTCAATGCATAAATCTTTTTTTGGTACTAATTTTAAGTCAATGCATAAATTTGTTACATTTTTTGTAAACTGAATCTTTGTTACAATTATATACGAGATAAAGAGAAATTCTATGTATAACATAAGTTAAGTACCACTTTGCAAAAATATACACTATCAAAAATTTATTAACATTTGGCTTTATACTTTAGTAATTATTGTTTAGGGTTTAGTGTTAAAGAGGTGAAGTTGAATTTTTATTTTTTTTATAAATATTTTAAAAAATTAATTAAGTCTGTTTCATCAAAAAATTAAGGTACTTTTGAAAATTATCATTTATTAAAGGTAAATTTTCAAAGTGGTATCAAACTTGTGATAGAATTACAACTTCCCCCGAGACAAACCATTTCTGCTTTTGTAAACTGAATCTTTGTTACAATTCTATACTAGATAAACCATTTTTGCTCAACTAAGCTAATCCGTTATAATTTGGTTAATAATTGTTGCAGGAAAAAATAATGATGATTAGAGCTAACCAGTATATTAAAGAATTTGGTGATCTACAAAAAAAGAGGAAAAGGAGCAACTCAGTTTCAGAGAGTGATATTCAAAGTTGTAGTACTTCGAGAATTTGAGAACATAGGCATCCGCCTTGCTAGTGGGCTTCTAAATTTTAGTGAAACTATTCGACATGAATGGGCTTTTAGTTTTAGGCCCATAATATATTAACTGCTAAGACTAGTCCGACGCGTTGACTTTGAGTATAATTGATTGTGGAGATGTTAAGCTAGACAAAGTCGTAGAGCTACGGATTTTATCAGTTGATTTTAATTTGATTTATTATTCATATTGATTTATTATAAAAAAATGGATATTTATAATTTTTGGATCAAAACAAATACTAAAAATCTATATCCGTTAAAAACAAAACACATCGTAAATACTATAATTTCTAGAGGTAAATATCCTTTTAGCTCCGACTTGTATACAAATAAATGTATATTTGCAATATAAATATAAAGGTTTGAATGTATATTTTTATATAATTATTATTTTAATATATAATTTTATTAAAAAAATTCTTATAGAACTATTAAATTAAGAAATAAATATAAAATATTTATAAAAACTATAATTTTCTAAAATTTTGAGTTTTATAAAAAAATTATGGAACATGTAGTTTCACTATTTTTACTTTTTCTGTTATGTTAGATATATTTTTTGAAACAAACTTATATATTTTTATCTAGATTTATTTGTATTAAGTAAAGTAAATGAGATACACATAAATATCCATAAATATTAATAAATATTTATAAATTTTGGGATATCCAAAAATCAAATATATGTATTTCTCTGAATCAAAAGCAAATTTAAATATCAAATAACAAATTACAAATATAAGTTATCTTACTATCTGAGAAAGAAGGGCGTGGATCATGGTAATTTAGCAAGCGCAATTTTAGACCTACTGATAGATCACATAATTAGGCAAAATGAGTAAAATAAAAACCTACCATAATATAAAAATGCCCAAGCATTTTTTTTTTGTCAACCAAGTATAACTTTCTATATAACCTAACCACTCAAAACATGTAATTATATTACATAACGTTTTATATATTATTGTTCTATACAATGGCAAGACGCATACCGTATATGTTCTATTGAACTAGCTATAGATAGAACTGCAATGTAATGAGTTGTTTATTAAGTATAGCAGTGAATAGTTGAAGGTTATATTACACCTAGAAAATGAATTGATTCAACGTCAATTGTATCTGTATTATCAGTCCATGATTTATATAGAGGAGGTACATATAGATTTGTTCATAAATATCAACAAACTAATTGACAGAAGGATCAGATCAGATACAGATAAGAATACAAGTATTTATGTGTCATCAAATTGATCAGTACACCAGATCTTTTACATACTTGCTAAAACGTATTATCAAAATAAAACAAAAAATGGCATTGTACACGCTTGTGATTAGTCAAATTATCTAAGGGAGTACTAAGTGATTATAACGTGATCCCACACTGTAACCTATATCAGTTAAGTTCAAAACATGATCTCATGTATCAATCTTATCTATCTGACCAAAGAAAAAGAAAATGTAATCCTCTTTATGCTTGGTCAGTATTTATATACCGTCTCGTTGTTAGGACCTCTCAACATTCATTTTTCGAAAGAAGATTATAGAGACAATGCCTGCCTATTACGAGGACCGAGCCACATTGTTCAACTTCGTGGTCAAAGAAGGTAATGGCGTGAAGGGTCTGATAGACTCTGGCATGTCTTGGGTTCCAAAGCCTTTCGTCCAACCGCTCTCTGAGCGAATCGCAACCCCAAAAGCCCAAAAGTGTGAAGCTGCCCAGCCAATAGATCTTTCCCAGCTAGACGGTCCTGGCCACAAGGAGGTAGCCAAACAAATCGTTGAAGCTGCCGAGACGCTTGGCTTCTTCCAGGTATGTAATGGTAGAAACAAAGCATTTTAGGATGGTGTGGAACATTTTTTTTTGCAATATAATTTAGCCATGTAAATTTGACCCGGTTACGTAGTTGCATGTTTGGTAATAGAAGCCCATAATTTGAGGAGAAAATGTACATGTCAGGTGGTGAACCATGGTGTTTCGATGGAGCTGCTTGAATTATTGAAAACGTCAGCTCATGAGTTTTTCGAACAACCTCCTGAGAACAAAGCGGTTTACCTAAAAGAAGTGAGTCCAAGCAAGCTAGTTAAGTACGGGACGAGCTTTGTGCCAGAGAAAGAGAAGGCCATTGAGTGGAAGGATTATGTGAGCATGCTTTACACCAATGACGACGAGGCTCTTCAACACTGGCCTCAGCAATGCAGGTATATATGGGAAAAACTATATTAGTATAAATATATCAACTTTGTGTTGTACAAGTAGAGCATGCTAGTTTGAACTAAAATGGCTAGTAAATTATTGTCTACGAGATATTCATCAATTATACCACTGCCAATATGTATGTGTATTGGGAGACTTGAGATGACGCTGGAAAGATTTAGGAGAAAAATTGTGTGGCTACGCGGGTAGGAAACTATGTTTTGGGTCTCATTTGAAAACCCGGAGAAATGTTCCATTCGTGGGCTGCATCTTCGTTTTGAAAATTAGTCCGGATTTTTACATAGATCGTGGATACTCCAAACTTAAAAAAAGAAGAAGATCGAGAAAAATTGAGAAAAATAATAAATAATAAGAAATTAACATTTATTTATAATTAGTTTAGGAAATTAGGTTATGCCATTTATTATATAAACTAATGCATATTTTGTATGAGTTTCTTACATAAACATTTTTGTGTTTTTTAGTCTCATCAATTTATCAATGTGTGGCAGAGAGGTGGCACTTGATTTCCTAAAATCATCCATGGCAATGGTGAAAAGAGTAGTAGAAATTTTGATGGAGGATATAGGAGTGATCCTAGAAGAAGAGAGAATGAACCGTTTGATGGGGACCAAGATGGTCAACATGAACTACTACCCAACATGTCCTAACCCCGAGCTCACTATAGGCGTGGGTCGTCACTCCGACATGGGAATGTTAACTGTTTTATTACAAGATGGCATTGGTGGTCTCTACGTTAAACTAGACAACGGTGACTGGGCTGAGATCCCTCCTCTCAATGGAGCCTTAGTCATTAATGTTGGCGATACTTTGCAGGTTAAACACCTTAAACTATATTTGTTTACATAGAATGTTAGATTCGTCTCTACTTAGAATACTCTAATAGTGTGCAATATGTACAATTTTATCAACAGATTCTAAGCAATGAGAAGTACAAAAGTGCCGAGCATAGGGTTCGAACCACAAACATCGGGTCAAGAGTCTCTGTGCCCATTTTCACGGCACCTAATCCCTCGGAAAAGATCGGTCCATTGCCGGAAGTGGTGGAACGTGACGGGGTGGCTCGTTACAAAGAGCTGCTGTTCGGAGACTACATGAACAACTTCTTTAACCACCCACACTCCGGAAAGAAATCTCTCGACTTTGCTCGTGCCCATTGATACTATTATTATCTTTATCAAATTTCACTTATTATTGTTGTTTGATCACAATTAATATATAAATTTTGCCTGCACTCCATACAACGTGATGTAGCTTTATGAAATATCCATGCATATATGATTACTTGTTGGGCTTTCTAAACCTAACCAATGCTTTGTATTTGATAAGTCCTAAGTTATTTTCACTGTAATAACCCATATATCACACCATCATTTAGCGATCTCAATTATTTCGATTTCTTTTTAGCCAATTTCTACTATGATTTCCAATTTATTTATCAAAGACTTTTATTCTCATTTATTTCCTGTTAATTTGAATTTTTTGTTTAGACGTATCCTCGGGTTATATAGGTCGTATGTTGACTATAAAAGAAGGAAACGACAATTATATTGAAAACTACTATACCGTTTTAAAATGCGACAATTTTGAAGAAAAATCGATATGACATAAGCGTGAGCATTCTACACATTTATAGTTGTGATGTGATGGTGAAACGTGTGTGTTTAATTAACGTACTTCAAACATTGTGACGTTGGACGTTTTCAGATTTTCAAAGCTCGTGCCATTGCTTCCTTCTATAAAATATCTTTTGACATTTTCCTTCGGTTTTTAAAGAGTATGATTGTTTCACTTAAGCTCAATTAAAATTCGTTAACTCGAATTCAAATAAATCTATGATAAATGACGTGTTTAAATAAGCTTAGCCGCCTACTTTTAAGAGATTAGCAATTTCTTACACGCATATCTTACATTAATGTTATGTATGATCGGTACGTTTATTATGAACGGGCAACATCAGCTGAATTTGTATCATATATTAGCTTAACCGCAAATCATATTTTTATAAAAATCATATTAATTATTCTGCTACAACAATTCTAGAGAATTTAATTTTGCACGAAACAGTTTTAAGACTTGAAAGTATAATGCAATATTGTCTTTTCAAAGTCAATCCACGATCGGATTAAATCAACGAGCCACTATGATTATACCAGTTACCTCGTGTCTTCCTCCAAGAAAAAGAATTTTCTTTATACTAGATTGATCATCGCATTCTTACATCATCTGCCACACCAAAATCTAACTGACTAATCATTTAAGAACCTGCTTACTGGTACTAGGCAGATCCATTAATTTGTAATGAGAATTAGATGTCGTTTGGCCACATAAACATGTATATCTAACATGGTAAATTTTAAATTCATGATGTTTAACATTTTTCTAAGTTTGTTTTACCACTCAATCACGCTTTTGTGTGGTTAAACAAATTGGTCGATTTTTCCATGATAATATCATTTGTTGTTATAAACATCTTATAAATGATAGATCAGTTGCCAAAAATAAAATAATAAATTAAATATGGTTTATAGTAGATGGAGAAGATGTCCAACATGAACAACTTGGGGTCAACCATTGATGACTCTGGCTTAATTATTCTTGACTTGACCAGCCGCAACGAATTGACTCTACAAATTTAAACAAACAAATAAATTGGGTAAATTTTTATATATGTTCATTCCAATTTTGAATGTCCTATGAATTTTGTATAACAATTATTATACTAAGATACTGACTGCTGTTTTCATGGTTCATTACTTCTCTTTTTCATCAAAATTAAGTAGTACTTAAATTTAACTCTTTATACACTCCAATAAAAACTTTTACCTGAAAAAAATAAACTAAAGATTAAAGCATTTCTAAAGATGTTGTACAGTTTTGGACAAAAAAGTCAGAACCAACATTATCTTTTCTTTTTCTTATTTTTTGAACTGATCCTTACAGAACCAACATTATCTTGAATAGTTTTTTTATTAAACAGAAGATGTGTCCAAACCGAAGTCTAACTAGTCATGTTCCTGTGGGCTGGTTCACCAGCGACAACAAACCCGACTGCTCTACGTTGAAATTAAATATTCATGCCACTTGACTATATGTGGAGTTATTTTTGGTATGTATTAACATAACTGTTCTTAAACAAGTGAAAACTACTAAATTACCATAATGTGGTTAAGAATAGGTTTTATCTTTGTCAATGAGCAACGTATTAATGGGAAACTCTTCAGTGCATTGGAAATTTCTGTTTTAGAAAATAATAATTATGGGAGCATTATTTACAACAGGATAAGTAGCATTATAGTGTTATCCCACCACTTTTTATTTTTTAAGTCTTTACTTGACAATATTTCCACAGATTTGATTAAGTAGATTTCTCCGATCGCGAGATTTAGTAGCGTCTTGGTGTGCGAATAGTTAACTTACATCTATCAGTTACCACCAATGCATGTGACAAAAAAAAAACAAATCATCGAACCTATCATCGTATGAGATTGAAGATATTATCATTTATTATTTTGGTCGAAAACTTATCGTTTTGTGTCAAGACTTTTGAAATTTTGTTTGCAGTTAGTTTTTTTTTTATAGTTAAGACTTTGTTTAATGATTATTTTAAAATAATTTACTGTTGAGATAAACGTGAAATTGTAGAGTATAAGATCAAAACCTGAAATCCCATTCAGTAGCAAACTTTGAAAGCAGTATTTTTGGAATGGGAATAAATTTGACCAATTCAGATAAAGTATAATTGTAAGTATTTATTAAATTTGTGCATTCCAAGAATTTTTGTTTTCTGGTTATAAAACATAGTGGGAAAATATCCAACAAGTTTTTTTGGTGGAAACTTAATCATTCTAATTTGTAATAGTAAGACCAAAAATTCCTAGATAATACAAATGATAATAAAAATACCGAGAAATAATAGATTATGTAGCTGTATTTGTCTTCATCCATAAAATAATTAATTTGTTTTTGTAACAAAAATATATTGAAACAATGTAATTACTTTTATTTCTGTTCTATTAAATCGATCACTCATAAATGACCTAAGTTCTCGAATGATCACTTCTCTACAATTAATAAACTTTTAGTTATTTTATAAGAATATTTCCATAGAATTGTTGTAAATATTGAAATAGAAATGAGAACTGACTATTTTGTTAAATTAGGTCAAATAGTTACCTTTTCGAGAATATATTAACAATTGCTTCATGTGTAAGATTAAGTTAAACTACAATAACCAGTTAAAAACTTTTGGAGAAGTGAGAATGGAGCTGAGTGGTAATATTCGGTCTTCATTAGGTGGCTTGATCATTGTCAATTTCGTAGAAATTACATAATAGAAAATTATAAGAACTAAATGCCTCATGTTTCACTTTTTCTTTTTTGTTCATCTGTCCAAGTTAAAAGTTTCGGATCAAAAGCATACAAATCTTACCTTTACGAGCACCAAGTAGAAACTATGAGCAAAAGTCATGATTATGTAAACAATAATGATGAGCCTAGAAGGAATTTAATCCTCGTCAGATAATGTTGGAAGAGAAAACACACAACAATTACATCAGTGTGATTAAAAGTCAGTCCTCTCCTCAGCATCTTTCTTGGCCTCTCCAGTAAACCAAGGGCAAAAGCGTCCTATTAGGTCATTGAGGCGAAAAAAAAGACTCATTCTAAAATCTCATGCTCAAAGGACTTTTACTAGGTCGGATCATTCATTGATTAAGAGGGATTAATAAGTCAACAAGAGGAAGGACTTGACCATATCGATCATTTTCATATAAATGGACACACACGACACATGTTCTCACACCATCTCAAGAAGATTCTAATGTAAGAAGAGATCCTAAAAGCCAAAACGAGACAACAATAAACCAAAAGGCATGGAGGAGGAGATGGTATCATGGGACACAAGAAAAGGAGAACAAGAAGAAGAGAAACAAGTGTTAAAGCTTCCAGGGTTTAGGTTTCATCCAACCGATGAAGAGCTTGTAGGGTTTTATCTCTCTAAGAAAGTACTCCTCAAGAAATCCAGCAAGATCGATGAGATCATCAGCCAAATTGATATCTATAAATTCGATCCATGGGATCTTCCTCGTAAGTCTTCTCACTCACTCTTGCATCTATATACCAAATATATATATATATTTTTTAGTGTTTATTCTCATTACAAAAATAAAAGGAAAGAAGACTTCATGTTGTGTAATAAAATTTATCACATGAAAGTGTAATTATAAGCTACTGATTAGAGGTGTGTTTGTTTGAAAGGCTCGAGGAATACAGAGAAGGAGAGCTACTTCTTCTGTAGGAGAGGAAGGAAGTATAGAAACAGCATTAGACCGAACCGAGTGACTGGTTCTGGTTTTTGGAAAGCCACAGGAATCGATAAGCCTGTCTATTCTGATGGATCAAGCAAAGCTGTGATAGGTCTAAAGAAGACACTCGTTTATTATCTCGGAAGCGCCGGGAAAGGAAGCAAGACAGATTGGATGATGCACGAGTTTCGCCTCCCAACAGCCAATGACACCATCCCTGGTGGCTCCACTCTCCTTAACCCTACTCCTTCTTCCTTGCTACATGCTGTAAGTTTATAACCTACTCAATCATGAGTTCATGATCATAGCTATTATGGTTGGCTATATAAATAGTTATTAGCTTTGGTGTGGAATCTTCCCATTATTAAAAAAAAAACACAATGCTCATGATTGATTCCACAGGACAGTCGGATGAAATATTCGGCTTATCTACAAATTTTAAGTGCTTAATATACAAGGATCATCCGGCCCCCAAACTATCCAAAACATATCAATCATCAAGCTTTTCTACCATTATTGTTTTAGGTTACCTAAATCTCAGGACCGGTCTTAATTGTTCATATGATATATAATTGCAGGAAGTGTGGACGTTGTGCCGGATATTCAAGAGAAATGTGTCTAGTAGAAAATACACTCCGGACTGGAGAGAATTGGCAGGTGGGAAACGCATGAAGCCGCAGCAATCTAAGTATCAAGAAGCTTATATCAGTTTTGGTGACAATGAGAGTAGTAGTAGTACAAATAATATCAACGTTATGGAACGTAAAGAGAATTATGAGAGTAACGTTTTCCAGATTCAGCAAACGCACTATCAACACCAGATCATTCCCATGGGCACAACTAGTACTACTACACAAGTCGATAATACGGTTCCACATTTCTCAAACGACAACATACACGATACAACCTACGAGAACTGGGACGAGCTACGTTCGGTTGTGGAATTTGCTTTCGGTCCTTCTTCTCTTAGTTAGATGTCTTTAACCTAATAAGTTGATTACTAGTATAGTATGCGGAACCTTTGTTGGATGTTGCAAAGGACAATATGCTGATCAGTGATCATCAGTTTTTCTGTTATATACATATTCTATGTATTTTAGTGTGTATATGGATTTACTTGGTTTTATATATACCCATAATGATCCATGTATTATTATTATTATTGTTATTTATGTATCAAATGATATATGTAATTTGATCTACATTTGCCTATTTTGTTCTTGGTAACAATAACTCACTAGGTGATTATCCGCGTACATGCGCATGATGAAACATATATACTAATAATCGTTGAATACTAACTTTGATCGTTTAACCATTAAGTTATAAGTCCCCAAACGCATAGACCGTTAATATAATGTTCATGAGTAGAGTCATATTTGTTGATATTTTAGTTTTTTTAAAACCTATTTAATTTACATTGAACTTTAATGATATCATCTGAATGTTATAATTCACTATTTCACTTTGATATGAAGAATTATATTTTTGAAATGATATGATAAAATAACATTTGAGATCAGCGTTTGTGCAGAATGAACATTAATTATGTATACAAATTGTTATTTATTTAGTGGTCATTTACGTATTATGCAATAATAAATAAATTGAATAATTGAAAAGCGAGTAACTATTAAGTATATAATTAAAATGAAGTAGGCATATAAAACAAATCCTTTTTTTATTTACAATAGTTTTTGTTGGTAAAAATAAAAATAACCATTTATTTATTTTATATGGTATATAATTAAAATAAATGATATTCACATAGATATATAGTATATTTTAATATGAATATTTATTAATTGAGATTTCATACTCATATGATTTATAACATTTTTATATTTGCTGTAACAAAAATATTATTTTTACTAACATGAATATTTATTAATTTAAGTTTCCAACTCAATGCAAATTTTGAAATTAACATGTTTATGTATTTTATATATGATATATATTTTCTTTTAAACGATATTGAATATATATATATATATTTATTTATTTAATATGAATATATATTAAATAAGACTTCATATTTATATGAATTTATGATAATTGGTATTTTATTATAACAAAAAAGTTAAACAATTGATCACAAAAATTTAAATATAGATTTTTAAAGTCTTAGTAATTTATAATCATTTAAAATTTTCAAAATATAGCATATAAATAATCTAATTTTTTATTATATACTTAATATGATTGTTTAATTTTTTAGTAATATCGAATTAAATAAAATGGTGGAGGATACAAAATTATTATCAAATCTTTATAATTCAAAATCATTAATTTAATAAATTTGTTAACCATATTAGATAATTCTGTAACTTTTATTTAAGAAAAGATTGAAAAATATATTTTTATTACACTACTAATTAATTTTATGGTTAGTTTAATAATGGGTATAATATAATTTTAAATGATCAATTTATTTTTGTACAGATTACAAGAATCATCGTATGCTAACACGTGAATACCAAAAGATGGTGTAATGCTAAGATTAATATATATAAAGGAACATATGTAGCTAAAGCCTGTTACAAAAAGGCCACAATACGAAAAAGAAAGGCCCACTAAAGAATGCTAATTGACTGGATCCAAAGCAAAAGCCCAGCCCACGTAATCTGTGAGGACTTAACCAAGAGTCAGTATTGTCCGTTTCAGAACTTAATTTGATGAGATCCTTTCAAAATTCAATAGTGATATTCTTTTTGCTTTTTCCTGGGTTTTTTGTGTACGTTTTTGAGCTAGACCATAAGTTTCTGTCTCAACTTGCTGGATGCATTTTTGGATGTAATGGGCTTGAAACTAACCATTTGGATGACTAGATTATTATGTCATATTGGACTCTTATTATTGGTATTATTTGAGTTTCCCATATTCTTTTCTTCTTTGTACAGCCCATTTATAAACTATCTTTTTTCTTTTGTCCAAAAACAAACCTATCTTTTTTCTCTTCCTACTGATTAAGATCCTCTATAATAGTATTCTCTCTTTTTCTTTAATTTAAAATAAAGGTTAAAATAAAATTATTCTAATGATACTTTATTTTTCATTTTATAATATAGTAATAATGAGTTTACACTATAAATAAAGTAATTCCTATATTTTTTGTTCATTATTCTATATTTTATTTTAAAATAGAGTACTATTAGAACATAATTCGATTCCATTATAGAATTATTCTATTTTGAAGAAAAAAAATAAAAGTGAAGTATTAGAGATTGTTCAACAAAAAGTTTTTGAGTTTTCAGGTTGAACTGGAACATGTCAATCGCCTCAACATAGTGGACGGTAATAGAGATATGTGACACTTAAGCTAGAAGCACTAATTTTCCACTCACTTGTACAATGTAAAATATTAAAATGTGAACAATATACACGACTGAATTGGATCCTACATATGAAATAAAGTGTGTCACAATCATCCAACTTAGGCATCTTGATTTTGTAGGGACTCAATCTTTATGGTCCATTTTTATGGTGGATGGGGTCCATATTTGCTTTCTTTATTCAATTAAGTAATCGTGTTTTGTTGTTGTCATGGGCTGCTGGACACTAAGGACACCATTCATCCATCATTTAGCACCATTCATCTTTCTTGCTTGCACCACTATTAATCACCATCATCATTATCATATAACAAAATAAACTAAACTCTTATTGGAATCTTAAATCGCATAAATCATCATAATCAATAGTGATCTTCATGATTTCGTTTTAACAAACAATAAAACAATATTCCATTTGTATAGGATATGCATGTTATCTTGCTATCTTTTAAGTTAGTGTGGAGTCATCTTCGACCTCAAGCCTGCCTTTTTTACTATTTTTCTCCCTTTGACAAAGTAGCCGACGCACATCTTGTTTTTTTTTCCTTTTTTCATAACTTTTTTTCTTTAGCTTTACTCTATTCCCTATCTTGTGGCTTTATTCTTCTTCATACTATCATTGCATTGCTTTACTCTTGTTTCGTTAATTCACAATCACATGCTTATAAAAAAGGGACATAATAATTGTTTGAATTCTAACCTCCATTTTCTGTATATTGACATTGAAATTTCATATTGTGTGTGAATTGTGATACTTGTCACTTGCCCCCACCAAAGAACTATGCATGATATTAATGGTTAGATTGTTTTTTTTTTGAGTGGTTGGTTCCTAATGTGGACAACAACCAAACTATTTTCTCACCTTTATTCATCCATACGAAAGTACAGTCTTTCCCCGTAAGTGTTCATGTCTTGTTCCTATTAAATATATCAGTGTCATGTCTTATAACCATATAATGTTTTTTTTTTGTCTTGGATAGAAACATCACCTTCTAAATTATATCTTTCATCTAACCATGTGGTATTTTGATATTTTGTACAATTTAGTGGGTGCTAGAGGATGATATTTGCCTATGTACAAAATTAATTTTCCCAAAATAAAATCAGAAAAAAAAAAGAATTAGGGCAAGTGGGCAATAGTAGTATAGGCTACTCCTTTTACTTTAAACCCTTAAAAGCCTCTCACACCTCTTTTACAACATTTTTTTTGTTGTCCAGTCTAAAGCACAGTTAGATCTATCACTACAGTGTTTATAATTGATATTTTTTTATAGATCCAAGACCTGACGAAGATGACACATTAAGAAACTTATATTATCATGTGGCTTTAGCAAATTGATACGAATTATATACCACAAAGTAGGGAACAATGTGCCCCTTTTTATCTCTCTAATCACCTCTCATATTTTTCTGTGTTTTAGTTTTGTTTCACATTTTAGAATCTTACTTTTTATTTTTAACTAGTCTTTGACCCGCGCGCCCGCGCGGATGTTATTTTTATGAATGTCTAATATTTTAAACAATTTGTTTGATATAACTGTATATATGAATGAAACCAAATATTTGATATCCGTTATTCGATTTAGGATCTCATCCGCTTCAAAAAACGGATATTCAGGGATCCTGATAGTGATTTACGGATTCGACTAATCCAAGTACGAATTCGGATAGTAAAATTTAGGTCTGAATATCTGGATCTGGATATTAAATATTTAAAATTTAATTATATTTATCTATGTATATTATATATACTTTTACATAAAATAAATAATATTTTAATTTTAAATTTGAATGCTCTTAAAGTTTTTTAAAATAATAATTTTAAATAGACTAATAGATGGTTAATAGTTAGTTTTTAATTAAAAAACAGGTCTAGATATCCGTTTTTATTCGGATTTTAGTCTAAATATCCTAACCTCGAATATCCAGATCTGGATAACAATTTTACGAATCCGACGAATGCATATCCGAATCCGTATATCCTAAAATACCTCAGAAATTCGATCCGTCCTAGACATAACTGTGTATGTATTATATGGTGATTAAAAATTTTAAATTTATAAATTACATAAATTATTCTTATTAGATATATATCGTACAAATGAATAATACATTGTATTTGTTTTTATATATAACCATTTATAATAAATATTAGTATGTATTTTAGTTACTAAATTGTTATGGAAAGTTACATGATTTTGTTATTGTAAATGAATAAGTTCAGATTATATCAAAAATTATTGACATTATTAACTTTTTTATAGTTTAAATATAGTTGATTAGCTTATATGAATATGAATAAAAAAATAGAGCTAATTTAATTTTATATATATATATATATATGTATAAACACATATACATTTTTTTATGAAATCTCTAATTTTAATGATAAATGTTGTTAATGGGCTTAGCCCAAAAAAAAATTTCTTGTTTATAATCAATGTTGATGTTTGGATGTAAGGATAGTATCAATGGCATTTTTTGTAAATATTAACGAAAAGAAAGGGTTATTTCTTATTTGTACTTCAATTTTAATAGAATAGATTTGATCGACTTTTAAAATCTTACTACAAATTAAAATTTGAAAACTTTTAGTTTACTAACTCTTGGGCCTATGTGAAATAAGGTTAGGTTTGATGAACTAATAACACCCATTTCCTCTGGTTAGGATAATATTTATTTAAAATACAGAATCACATACGTGACAAATTCAACAATTTCAAGTGAAATAAACGATGAACATCTTTAAACACAACAGACTAATTTATTAACTGCGTCATAGAGTATGAACGACTTAGATAGAAACCGAAAGTTGGGTTCCATCTTGGTATGAAAAGTAGAATATTTGCCAAAGATTTGTTAGAAAGAAGAAAAAATAAAGAACGGAGGCCATCGATACCCTCATTGGTCCATGGTTGACATGGTACACCATTTTTGAATATGAGGTCTCATCTAAAGTTTTTGTCTAAAAGCATATTTTATTTCTGTAATAGATTTTATATAACCTAATGAAGTAGGGACGTTGATTGTTAGAGGTTAGGCTACAGAACAAATGAAAACCGACCCACAAATCAATCAATTTCTAAATGATGATGACATTAATTCGTATAACTTTTCTAGGGCTGTCTTTGCCATGGAAATTTCTTCTACTTCTTTTTCATAGATAATATTCAAAACCAAGTTGTGGAATATATTACTGCTTATATATAAAAAGGTGAATCATATTCATTCATCAAACTACTACTGAGTAGATTGAAAGTTAAAGATGACATATCATTTCCATTAAGAAAAAAGAATGAGAAATTCCAAGAAAATGAAAAAACTTTATGTTGTGTCCCCACTCGGAAATCTAACTAATGTTCCTTTAATACTATTCGTGTCTACTATATTAATTGGATTGTGTAATGTGTCACCAGAATTATTGTATTCTATTGACTTAGTGAAAGCTCATTTGAGAAAGAAAGAAAAAAAAGTATTCACTGTTCAATATGACTATATCAGATGGTGAAGGTGACAACACAACCTAGAATGTTAAGCTCTTCCATGCCGATATAATTTTTCAAAATTGATAATAAAGACGGTTCCAAACACATCTATAACTAGTTGTAATAGTCAAATAACTTTGTGATCTATGTAATATTTTTCGCGTGAAAATCTACGTTACTTTGAACTGTATTATTATACATAAAATGTAGATTAACTGATTCATTTAAATACTATGGAGAGTTTTGTTTGATATTTAAAATGGAAGTCGAGGAAAGTTCCAAGTGTGGAATCAGATTCACGTGTTGGAGAAGGGGAAATAAAGGAGAAACGGTCCCCAAAATGGGCCCAAATTTAAAATTTATTTATTAAATAAAAATATATCAAATAATAGGAAAAAAAGAAAGCGTGGGCCCGGCGGTGCGATGTAGATGTGTTTGTGTAATGTTTTAGTGTTTCAAAAGAGTTTTAAAGACTTTTTGTTTTTTTCTTTGTGGACGCAACTTTTAAGATTTGTTACCTAAATTAAATAACTTATTTTTCTACCGACAGTGTCCTTTCGATTACTAATTTGCAAGCTTACTATGTTACACTTACACATAGTATCTAATTTTATGTGTCGCATACATAGCCTTAAGGCCACTATCAGGACTTTTCTATGTGATATTTGGTTGTGTTAGAAGATAGATAAATAAACTACTCATTCTACTTTAAATATAAGGAAAAAAAAAAGAGATCGTTGAGTAGTTGTTTGACGTGACTTGATGATGAAAATCGCAAACGTCTGTATCGTGTTAATAGCAGACAAGTTAATAATTTCACAAAAATACAAAAATAGCGTGAAGAGATGGCAATAATAACGTGAATGTTGATGATTCAGTCCGGGACCATTCCACAGATAAGTTTCAGAGTCGAGCTAGAAATTATATGTACTATATATTATACGACGTAATCAATGATAAAGTGTTATTCTAGCGGTGAATTTTATACGATCTCTTTCTGTTGACATAAATGTTTCAGTATTTGTTAAAGAAAAGAGAAAATATTTTAGAAAAGGTGGCGTGAAAAGAGAACGTGAACCAACTACATTTCACATGCTTCAAATAAACAAAACTGGTACATGGTTCCTCGAAGCCTCGCTCTAATTTAAACACATGAACACTATATTAATCCCAGTCAAACTCCCTTCAAATTCAGAATCCATATAATATCCCGTTTACTTCATGATGACGTTGTTGATGATTGCATGGTAACATTTGAATACAGCATTGAATGATTATCAACACCATATTAATATTTCAATACTATAATATAAAAAAAGAAAAAAAATACATCGTATATTTTTAAAAAATTACTAAAATATTTTTAAATCTTAATAAAAAATAGGATATTTAAAATTCTAATACGAAGAGGATGTAGTAATTGTGTTGGGTGTAATGGAGGCAGTCAAATAAATAATTAAACATGAGTTATTTTTGGGTTCATCCCCTAGAATGAATCTATAAGTTCATTCCCTACATATTAATCAATAAAAAGTTGTCATTCCTTATATATTAACTAATAAGAAGTTGTCACGTATCATATCTTGTTTATGAAAAAAAAATAGAAAATGATAGTAATTGTAAAACAAAAAAAAATTAACACTACAAAAATTCTAAACCTTAAATTTTGTAGTTCAAATTCTAAATACTAAACCCTAAATCTTAGTATTAACATTAAATCAAATAGTTCAAACTCTAAACACTAAACTTTAGAATTAATTCTAAATCCTAGGGTTAGATTTAAATTTTATGGTTAATTTTAAACCTTAAGATTATTTCTAAATTTTAGGATTAACCTTAAATCTTAGAGTTTAGATGTTTGCTCACAGTGTTTAGGGTTTAAGAATAATTCTAAGGTTTAGGGTTAACCTTATGATTTAGGGTTTAGAATGTACTGTTTAGGGTTTGAGCAATAAGGTTTACTGTTAATCTTAGGGTTTAAGGTTTAATGTTTAGAATTTGAATTATAAGTTTTAAATTTTATCAAGTTTTACAATATCAAATCTACTTTTTGGCAATTAATATCATTATTATTATTTTTTGAAATAAAATATAATATATAATAATTTTTATTTCCTCTGTTTTTTTAGATGATGTTTTAGTTTAATGTATGAAATTAAAACATTTACATTTTAAAAATATATATTTTTAAAGATATAATTTTAAAACCATTCAACCAATTATAAAAAAAATTGTAAAATTTTAGTAATTAAACTTATAGGTTCATAATAGGTGGTGAACCTAAGAATAATTCATTAAACATATACTACATTTTAAAGGCGTTTATTTGATATGAAAGGGACAACACAAGCTTGTTATTCACGCACATCGATTCTTTAATTCTATTTCTTCTTTCCTTAACCCAATCTATCAGTTCATGTGCCCTTTTTTATACGTTAAACTACGTTATAATACAAAACTATTTAAACCTATCTTATCAACACTTCAGTTTTCACCACCTTACAAATATATACCTCCAAAAGATTAATATACACGACTTGTTTTCCTTTTCTCAAGTATTTCGAATATTTTTGGTCCAAAAAGAAAATATGCTTTTGTCACATACATGGTGGAATATCACCAAAGCAATTATAAAACTCTTAATTAAAATCATTTGATAAATAGAGATTTTGATGGAACCCACTCTTTACCTTTTATAATTTTACAATTATCGTTTTTTTTTTTGACAACTTCTCGTTTTTTTTATTTGTTCCCCTCGAGAAGTATTATATTAATATAAACAGGATAAGTTGGAAACTACTCAACACTGGACCCACTCTTTTGTCACAGCGACATTTGCGCGCGTCTTCCACGTCAGTTTAATGCGATTCCGTAACGGCTAGTCAAACCTTTGTTTCTTTTCTAACTTGCGCTTCATCTACCACTTGCTAACTTGCGCATCATCTACCACTTGCTAACTTGCGCTTAAAATCTACCACTGGCTAACTTGCACTCGACCCACTCCTTAAGTCTAAATTCTCTCGAATATAGAGGAAAAGTTGAAGTAGCTTTTTCATTTCTTGCTTTTGGTTTACTGGTCTGTCACGCATAATAACCCACCATTTCGACCACTTACTTTACTTTTTTTGTATGGAATAATAAATTTTCTAGAAAAAAATACTTGTAACGTTTCAACAAAAGTATATGCTAGTGAAAAGTAACGTTGAGATATGGAGAAAGACTAGTAGCTGATTGTGGTCGAGTGGTAAGGAGACGGGACTGGGACGCCAACACGTTTCAGGTTCGATCCACCTGCTGCGCGAAACTAAGTCACAATTATCCTGGTCACCTTACACGGATATGGGCCCATAATTTAGGGCCCATTTGAATACCCGGAGAGAGGGTCTATCCGTGGGCTGCACCTCCCCTTGGGGATTAGTCTGAGCCTCTCCATGGGCCTGGGATACCCCAGGTTAATCAAAAAAAAAAAAAAAAAAAAAAAAAAAAAAAAAAGACTAGTAGCTGAACCACAAAACTTGTCACTTTTTTTTGGTGCAATATGACATTGGAAAGTGGGTATAAACCTAACACCACGATTTTTCAGCAACAGGTGACCCTCGTGAGTGAACCCCTTAGAAAAATTTAAAGATCTGACACATATGTCAAAGATTCGTGTTTCATCATCATATCACTATTGGTACAGTTTGATACTGTTATAAACTATTTACTATTTTTAGGACATTTACAATTTACTGGTATATTGTTAGGAAAGATTAACATGGAGACTAGCGTTCTTTGGAGATTTACAAATTGGACAAGTGTTGATAGAAGATCCACACACACTGCATAGACACATGTGTCTGCATGGTAACAGTAACACACTTGCTTCTCCTTTCCCACAGCTTCTACACATCGTACTTGTAACGGTGCGCATCATCGTACTACTATCACCCTCGTCGTTGCTTCCACAACAAGACTGTGCGTCGTCAGCCGTCGTAGGCTCCTCCCACCGGTTACGTTCCACGGCGGAGAGGACTTGTTGGAGATTGGAACGTAGGGCGTTCACGGTGGCTTCATTAGACTGTGCCATGTCACGCCATAACTGATTCTCTACGCTGAGAGACTTAACCTTCTCTTCAAGAAAGAGGTTTAGTTTGCCTATGTGATTGATCTCTTCGTCTTTGGCTCTTAGTGTCTTCATCAACTCTTGTTCAATGGCTTCCATAATCTTCCTACCTTGTTGTTTTCTCTTCTCTTCAATCCCCATTCTCATTATCTCCACCTGATAAAAATATTGTCAAACACCGTTAGTCGATATGAAACTAGCAAAATATTTTACGTTATAAAAATATTTAATAACAGCACTTACATGATTAGAGATCAAGCGGTCGATATCTAAGTTGTGATGTTGGATGTTAGAAGACAAGTCTTGTCCTAGGAACATGAGAGGATCAGTGCAACGTTTCTGGCTCGGCATAGGGCTTTCAACAACTGATTCTTCTCTAGAGCGTTTTCTCAAAGACGAGACAGGACGAAGAAACTCAACGTTGTTACCATTATTATTATTATTATCGCTGTTGAATGTGACAGAGCTATCAACGGAATGGATCGTTGGTTTCATGGACTGATGAACCATAAAATCAACCGGTGTGGTGTTGTAAATGGGATTAAACGTAGAAGTTTGACATTCCATGGTAGGGTTAAAAGGCATGGTCTGGTTGTATCTGATCTGGTTGTTGTTATAGACTAAACCGTTTGCTTCAATGGGATGCATCATTTCTCTGTAAATGAAAATAAACCGCAACGTTAAGATGCTTGAAAGAAAAACAAGAATGAAAAAAAAAAAAGAATACCTGTTAGAAGAAAATAAAGGGTTAAGATGGTGTGCTTCAACGGCCATCACCTTCTTGACTTTGTTTGTAATTTGAACTTGAGAAACTGGTTCAAAGCTATTAAAGAGAGCTTCTAAAAAACGTGAATGCAAACGAAAGGTGGTGGGAGAAGAGGTTTTAATATACGGTTTTGTAGAGAGGGAGAAACTAGAAAACAAATATCAAAGCAGAAACCAAACACCACCCTTGTCTGCTAATTTATAGAGAACAGAGAGGAAGATGTGATGTTTTTATTTATTTATTTATTTTTACTTTTCTAATTGTAGTTTTGTTGTTTTCTAGATAGTATTTTTTATTATTAAAGGTTTTTTAAAAAAACATTAAGCATGAGGATTCTTCGGTTATCAGGCTGAGCAGTGACCATTAAAGAAGTTGCCTTTTCCTGCGTTTAAGCTTTGACAATGACAGCTATAAAATCTATATCTACCTCTTTTACGTTTTTTTTTTTTTTAACTTTAAACTTACTTTCTATTTCTCTATTGTTTGGCCTAACACTTTGTCGTTTTTTTTTTCTTCTTAGTCTTTAATATTACTGGTGAAAACTGACAACTATATTGGTAACAAAAATGTTTGGTGTAAGTAACCGTGGAAGATTCAATGTATGTATACATACGTAAATGCGAATGTGTGTAATGTATAAACGCCAAAATTGTGGTACATCAAAAGAGGTGGCTCATGTGACAAGAGTTGTGTGTCTTCTGACCATCTTAAATTATTAAATAAGCCATATCGTTTTCAAACAACAAATAAACAAAATTATGAATATATCTCATGCTTTATTTTTGAAACATTTTTTTGGGTGTAAACATTTATTTATGAAATATGTCATTATCCTTTAAGCAAAAAGATTGGGCATTTATAAAAAAGAAAAATAGCAAATCTTTTAAATAAATATTTGAAGTTTTTGTCATAAAAAATAGATATTAAAAAATGAGAAAGATAATTTTTTTTATTTTGATTTTTTTTTAATTTTAAACATTATCTTCAATCGCATCATATAACTGTAAAGTCTAAATCGAAATTAATTAACTCAAATGGTAGAAATATATATTTATATTCCTTAATAAAATCTATTTAATCATTTTAAAAAAATTAATGATAAAAAAATTGACGTCTATGTTTCCCAAATTTTTTTTGGTAATTTTACTCTTTTTATTTAAAAATCTACGAAAGTAACTGCTATGCATGCATGAATTTGAAACTCCACGGCTCAGAAATTTCTGAATCAATTAAAATAAAATTATTTATTTAAAACGGAAAATACAAAAAATAAAAAATGAAGAGTGCCTTATCCGTTGGGACAGACTTGGACAAAGCCCGTTAGATTCCAACGGGGCGAATCCGTAAATGAAGCAGAGGACTCGATATAACAGACGGTCACTGATATTGCCACGTGTCCGGAAGACAAAAATCTCGAGGTGTGGGACCTGTGGTCCACGTGTGATGGAGTTGCCGGGATACGAGGGTCGCATGGGCACGTGTAAGGTGCCAGCTTGGCATTATTCTCAGTTTTATTTTTATTTGTTTTAAAGAGAAAAGTTTAGAAATAAAAGAAAATAAAAAGCAGCCGTTGAGAAAAGGTACGGGTACCCACCGCTGCCTCTTACCTCTTTTTTTATTTGATATTTCTAATTTCATTTTATTCTTTCTTTAACTTATTTAATTATGTTTGGTCTATTACTTTCATGGTTCTTGTTGCCACGTCTGTTAACCTAGAATAATGCCACGTGTCACAGAAACCTCTCTTCCATGTTACGACGACTTGTATCATTGCCACATTAGGAGGAAAACTAATTGGTTTCTTATTCTTGATTTGGAGTATTCTCACCATCCCTATATAATATTTTGATTATATCTAAGTTTTAACTTCTTTTGTCAACAATTTTCATATTTTTTCATGAGTCTTTTATCTAGGAGAAATAAACAATATAACAAAGTTTAGGTAGGAAAAAACAGGAGGAGGTAGGAATTGATATTTTTCTCGCCAAATGAGTATATTTAAGTTATATCAATTTATTTTAATATTAAACTGATTGATGTATTTCAAGTTTGTTCTCTAAACACAATTATTAATATTCATTTTTCACTTTTCAATGATACATAAACAATAAAATAACTTTTGACCAAAAAGTTATACTAATGAGAATACTAACATACACTAATTATAATAGTATAATGCTTCAAATGTTTTCTTATTAACGTTATCATCTCTCATATAGTTTAGTTATTTAATTAGATCAGTTTACGTTAGTTGAACCTTCTGTTTTTTATTAGCATTATGTGTTTAGTCTGATGTCGTGCTTGGTTATATATGCATCTGAACTTTCAACATATATATTTGCATTAGTTAAATTGCGTTGAACATATCTCATCAAACAGCTAATCTGGAATAGATGCATGCAAGTTGTAAACTATATAGTTAATTTGTTTTTGGTATTACCATAATAGTCTAATTTGTGAGAAGTTCATACTTCATAGTTCTTTTCTTTATTTATATAAATTTACATTATTTTATTTGTTAGTGCGGGTGTACTCCTTATTTTGTTTGTCATTCAAATGTATTCAATAGCAATGGACAAATAAACTAATCTCCAATTAAGTATTTACTGCAGTTTATAAATTAAATTATCGTATGTTGTTTGCACACTCATTTATATAAAGCCACCGGCAGGTCAATAATTTAAGTTTATCTTGGGAATGCTAGTTGCTAGAGCATGAAGAGAGGCATAGAATCACGAGGTTAGCATAGCAACCGCATTAAGATGGGCATGCCATCTGCTTTTCAGAACATTATCTTTACAACTACATTACTTAGTCGTATCATGCATTTTATTATTGTTTGGGCCAGTCTGACATCGCACAACTATTTTTTTTATCACTGACATATTAAAGAAGTAATAGAGAAAATGCAGGTTGCCTAATAACAAAAGTCGAGGCTAGTTCTTGAATATATTACTTATTTAAAGAGTCACATTCACATAGGATTAAACTATAAAACTTGCTTAAACATCAGATGATAAAAGAATATCAATTGAATGAATCTCACGTCTAAACTAGTTTAGTTTTTAATTTATAATGGTATCAACATGCTCATCATCTCACTTTTTTTTTGCTTAGGTAAGGTTCAAGTTTATTTCTTTTTAAAAACCCTAATTAATTCATTGTTGAGAGGATTGAGGTACTAAACAAATGTAACTCTGGTATATTTTAACGTATGATCAACTGCTTTATTTTACCAGGTGTGCAGTGAGTAAATCATTAAAGAATAAACAACATAGTCAAATAGTACTAAAAATAATTCTAGATTCGCAAGAATATAAATTTATATAGAAGAATATATATATATGTATGTAAGTGGTTTTGGCGTGCCTACTTTTGAGGGCAAAGGCATGACTCCATTGAGTTGATAAAAGCTTTTCTTTTTCTTTAGTTGAATATTTAAAAGTTGTTGATCTATTATTTTCCACACCTCATCTCAACCCCTCACCATAATGAGAATCTCAATGTCACACCAACGCATAATCGCACATCTAAATTTGTATATGGAACAAACTTTATTGTTCTTTTCTCCAAAGGAATCTCGTTTTCATCATCCCTATAATGCATAATATCTTTTGTAGTATTCATAAGGTCTTGTGTCATATATTCTCACCCCATCATCTCTGCCATACATAGAGTATGTAATTATCAATATATATAAAAGTAAACAATATGCATGTCCAATGTATGTAATATGTGTATGGCACGTATTTAGTAGATATCGATAAACACAAAATACTTTGAAAGCAATGCATCGGAAAAGTTGGTTGAGCAAGGAATTGGATACGGCTCGAGATGCCATCACATGTATTGGAAAAGTGGAACAATGTGTCATTATAATTTATAAACCTCAATAATAGTGTTTCCGCTTTTTTATTACTCCCATCAACAATTATTACAATAATATTTTGTATCTTCACAACAAGAAAAAATGGATTCATTTTTCAATATTATAGGTTTCCCCTATCACATATACTTTTTTTTTGTGCGCTAATCGAACCTCAAGGTAATTTGCAAATATGAAGTATATATATCTGGAAAAACCAAAAACATTTATATAATTGATAACCACCAAAATTATATATTCTAAGTTTTTGTCAAAATATATTGTTGTAAGAATTAAAAGCAAGCTGATATATTAAATTATTTTAGTGGGGTGTTTTGGTGAGGAAGGCAACATCTTACTTGAATTGGAAACACACTACACTATGACCTTAATTTCTACTCCTCGCAACAATTATATATTCCACGATTTTTATTGACCGTTGCACACTCGATTTCATGCACACCCACGTGGACCCACCTAACCTATCTGATAAAGTGATGATAATTGAGTAGAACAGCAAAGATGTCATATGAAAATTCAAGTCTTAACACACGTTACGTGGATCCAAGGCAATTTGTAAATCGAGACGGGGTCGTAATTATCGATGACTCGTATTTGTGATCATAATCACTTGTAATAAAATAAAGAGAAAGCCCTCTATTATCACTCATGCTTTCACCTAATCTTGATGACCTATTCCCACGTTAACGTTACATTTTGGAATCAGATGCCACAACTAATCTCACTTTTCCATGTTAGATATGAATCAAATTTGACTAAACTTGTCATGTTTAAATTAATTAATTAACGTGCTAATTAGCTGCCAATATTGATTAACATATGGGGCTGATGAAATAATAAAATCTTTGGGTGAAGATAAGGGAATCATGACCTCACCCACCCACTAAACATAAAAACAGAAACCAGTGAAATTGATGCAATATGGATTCATATTATAAACAAATTAAAATGCCTAGATAAATATAAAGTTAAAGGAAAATTTCAGTTATACCACAATTTTGATAACACTTTTCAAATTTACCATTAATAAATAATTATTTTCAAAAATACCATAAATTTATAATGAAAACAGACTAAACTAATATTTCTAAATATTTAGAAAACATTTAGAAACTCAATCTTCACCCCTTTAACATTAAACCTAAACAATAATCAAAATTTAAATATTAATATATTTTTGAGTGGAAGTATTTTTAAAAAATAATACTTAATTTGTGGTTTCTTATCAATTTTTTTCTAAAATTAATAACATTTGGCAAGAGATGAATGAATGGTTCTTCTTCTCCAATTCCATTGCACCACAATTCTCCATGGATTATTAAGTCAAATATCTTTTAAAAAAATATGTGTTTAGTATGAATAGATGTGATATAACAACATGAATTGTCAGAACTCAGAAATGTAATGCACAGAAAATAAATGGTTACAGAAAAGGTGAGATTCCTAATAATAATAAAAACGTTGACAGGAAGGTAGATGTGGGTTTGTATTATTTGGAGGATGTGTCCCTCTCTTCTCTTCCTCTATAATTACACTAACTTGTCGAATTCATCGCACTTCCCCAACCAAACTTGTTTGCTCCATATAATTATTAGAAACAATATAAATTTATTGATATATGCAGGCAGAGACATGTGTGTGTCTGCCTAGCATAGTAGCTCACATAAATTATATCGATTGATTCCGTGGGATTATGACCTATGTGAGACTGTGACATTTGAGGTTTTTTTTCTTGGCACTCTGCGTTATGTACGCATTATAGAATGCGACATTTTTTTTATATACAGATGATTAATTGATCTATGCCAATTTGGGAACTCTAGTAAGTATGCTTTTAGTGGTCCACCATATTATCAAGTCTTATCTTTTCAATAATTTCATATCTCAACAAGCTAGCCTTGAAAAAAAAAACAAGCTAGCCTTGAATCCAACCAATGAAGCTAGTTTCTTTTTGCATCTAAATTTTTATTATCGAACTGGGATACTTAGTTAAATACATAAAAACTTACCCCTAGAGTTTTTCAGAAACCAAAACCGACAAAGAACACTATTCTTCTGGAGCTAATAACACAAAAAAATAAAGAATTTTTTTTAAGAATAACATAAATTAAATATATTTTTTTTTAAAATATTCTTAATTAAAAATATATTAACAGAGAAACAAGAGCTTGACCAACCCATGAAGCTAACTTGTTTTGTTTAAATTAACAAAGCCACACGATTTTGTAAGGCCATGTTTAACCCTAAGAACTCCTAAGAGGTTCTTATTTTACTTTTTTTTTTTTTAAAAAAGCAATTAAAAAAGAACTAATCGCGGGCCGCCACGTGTCAGTGGGACCCGTGAACAGTACAAGAACCCCTTAAAAACGTATCTTAATTAAGAGTTTTAGGAGGTGGTTCTTAAGGATTTTAGTGGGGTGTTCCAACTGTTAATTAGCTGGTAAGGTTCTTGGAGTCAGACCCATTTGAATTAAGGCCCAATTGTAGCTTACACTGTAACTAAGAAAATAAGCCCATGACACGATCTTACAAGCCTTATCTTTTTCTTGGACATTAACAACTCTCATTTACACTTGACATTCCATTCTTCAAACTTTTATCAAGAAAATGTAACATTCATAATTGTTATTCTTAACTCGATTTTTATTGAGAAAAATTTATGATAGCATTAAAAATGTTTTTGTTACAAATATAGTCTTCAAAATCAAAATCAAAATCAAAATCAATAAAATATTTCTTTAAAAAAGTAAATATGCACTTATACCCATAGAATTAACTAATATATATTTAGGGTTTAAAGTTAAAAGGTGAAATTTGGAAAATAAAATTTCTTTTTTAAAAAAAAAATAAAAAAAATATGAAAAATTTAAAATATTTTTTTAAATAGTTTCAAAAAACATTTTTGAACTTGAATCTTTTTTTTTGAGAAAAAAATCTAAAAACAAATTGAAGAAGAAAATTTGAAATTTTTTTTATAAAAAAGTTCGAATTTGAAAACATATAATTTGAAACTATTATTTTTTAATTGTTTATTTTTTTTTAATTTTTATTTATATTTATATATCTAGGGTATAAAAGATTTTTGCCTTTTTAATTAATTTTTTTTGTCATTTTCTGTTTTGTATTTGTGACAAAAACTTAAAAATAGTCTTTTTGAAAGAATTATCCATTTTTATTTTTGTAAAATTACAATGAAATCAACATTAAAACGAAAATTACAATTTGGTAAAAGTTAAAAAAATATATATAATGTTTAACAGGAGAAAGAGAGAGAAAAGAAGAAGCATAGGGGTTAAAGGATAATTATATAATTATATTATATCCGCTTCTAAACGACGACGACAAGAGTTTTCGAAACTAAACTCCCAACCAGCGATACTAACGGCATCTTCAACCGGTCTCAACGTCGCCGGAGCTCTGCTTGCCGGAGATTTTCGTTTACCATCTTTCTCCTCTCCAACACCCAGAAAGAGTTCCTTCTTCTTCCATGTTATGCCTCAACAATGGAGATCTATCTGCACCATATACTTCCATGGTACGTTCAAACTCTGACCACTTCTCTGTTTTTGCAGTTTCATGTGTGATTGTTGTATGAAGTAGTTTCCAGTTTCGGTTGGATTTTAGAGAAATTCAGTTAAAGTTTGGAACTTTTATGGTTTTTGTTGTCAAAGTTTCAACCTTTAAGACCTTTAGAATTGCGACAAGTGATGGGTTCGTTTTATTACTCTTTTTTTTTTTGAGTTTGTTTGACTCTGTTAGTAACACTGTATTGTGTAGAATGTAAGTGAAGATAGTGACGAGATGTTCGACGACTTGTTCAACAAATATGGGAAGGCTGTTTACAAGAGCGACGATCTTAAGTCTCTAACAGCTGAGGTAGATGATGACGCAGAGAGTTTAGCATGTAAGCCAATATGTGTTTCTTAACTCATTGGCTTAATAAGTAATGGAGAAGCTGAATGTGTTGTTGTTATTCACTCTTGTAGTTGCCGTTGAAATGGCTAGAGTTGCGAGTGAGGTTAAAGCTAGAGACATCAAGGTCCTCTTTGTGAAGCCTCTTGTCTACTGGACTCGGTTTTTCATCATAGCCAATGCTATACAATGTACAAATTACGATTAAAACATTTTTGAACTTGAATTTTTTTTTGAGAAAAAAATCTAAAAACAAATTGAAGAAGAAAATTTGAAAAAAAAATTACAAAAAAGTTCGAATTTGAAAACATATAATTTGAAACTATTATTTTTTAATTTTTTAACTTTTTTTAAATTTAATTTATATTTATATATCTAGGGTATAAAAGTCTTTTGCCTTTTTAATTAAAAATTTTTCGTCATTTTCTGTTTTGTATTTGTGACAAAAACTTAAAAATAGTCTATTTGAAAGAATTATCCATTTTTATTTTTGTAAAATTACAATGAAATCAACATTAAACGAAAATTACAATTTGGTAAAAGTTAAAAAATATATATAATGTTTAACAGGAGAAAGAGAGAGAAAAGAAGAAGCATAAGGCCATCTTTAACCCGGGTCTCTTAAGATGGGGTTCTTAATTTTTTTGTCCTCTTTTTAATTTTTTTTTTTAAACATTTTTCCAGATAAGAGACGTCTCTTATGTCTCCTATTTAAGAGACGTTTCTTAAGTTTTCTTAGTTAAAATTAAGAAACGGTCTCTTAGAAAATAAGAACCACTTGTTAAGAGACCTGCATTAATCTTGCCCTAAGGGTTAAAGGATAATTATATAATTATATTATATCCGCTTCTAAACGACGACGACAAGAGTTTTCGAAACTAAGGTCATCCACATTGGTGAACCTCTAATTCTCTATTTCTAATGTCAATTTTATAATTTTTTATTTATTTTTTTGTTTTTTTTTAAAAAAATTAATCAACTAACTAATCGTGGGCCGCCACATGTCGTGAAGCCCGCGAAACAGTGTTGAACTCGCCCCTTACCAGTGACTCTTTCTGAACCGGGTTCAACACTGTTTCAATATTATATATATTGCTTTGTGAAAAACGTGTGAACCCCTCCCGTAAACTTCTAATGCATGTGCTCTAAACTCCCAACCAGCGATACAAATGGCTTTTTTTTTTTTTTTTGAATGAATGTAAAATTTATTCAACCAGAAACCTATTTACATCAAGTGTAGTTGTGTTTCTTTATATTTTAAAGAATCAAACTAATTCTGATCTAAATAAAAGAATTATCTAGCTCCTCCATTTATCTCTTGTATCCAAGCCAAGTGATCAGACCTTCATCAAGGTATTGCTGCCCCTTTCCTTTTACTGAAAGCAACCTGAGCCTCATTGTCTTGTCTACAAATCGGACCAAGCAGCTGATATCTTTCGGTTGTTCACCATGTCTCCGAGCATTCCTTTCTCTCCAAACTGTATGTATTGTTGCTTGCAGAACATATTGAAAGATAAAAGTCTTTGTTGGAGTGAGTCTCGGGTTTGTCAGTAACCTTTGAAGTATATTCCAGTCCGTGGTGAAAGTATTCTGCATAAGACCTATTAGCTTCTTCCATACCTGTCCCGAGAATCGGCAGCCAAAGAACAGATGGCAGCAAGATTCTTGTTCTGCACTGCACAACGGCATCTTCAACAGAGGAAGATGACTTCCTCTCTGTACGTTCAAACTCTGACCACTTCTTCTCTGTTCTCGCAGTTTTATCTGTACTTGTGTTTTGTTGTATGAAGTAGTTTCCAGGTTCGGTTGGATTGTAGAGAAATTCAGTTAAAGTTTAGAACTTTTATGGTTTTTGTTGTCAAAGTTTCAACCTTTAAGACCTTTAGAATTGCGACAAGTGATGGGTTTGTTTTATTACTCAATTGTTTTTTTTTTGAGTTTGTATCGACTCTGTTAATAACACTGTATTGTGTAGAATGTAAGTGAAGATAGTGACGAGATGTTCGACGACTTGTTCAACAAATATGGGAAGGCTGTTTACAAGAGCGACGATCTTAAGTCTTTAACAGCTGAGGTAGATGATGACGCAGAGAGTTTAGCATGTAAGCCAATATGTGTTTCTTAACTCATTGGCTTAATAAGTAATGGAGAAGCTGAATGTGTTGTTGTTATTCACTTTTGTAGTTGCCGTTGAAATGGCTAGAGTTGCGAGTGAGGTTAAAGCTAGAGACATCAAGGTCCTCTTTGTGAAGCCTCTTGTCTACTGGACTCGGTTTTTCATCATAGCCAATGCTATACAATGTACAAATTACGATTATTCAAATAATAAGAGCCATTCACACAGCTTTATCTCGTCTCTGATGTTCCATAGCTCATACACAGCATGTGCAGTCAAGTTAAAAGAGACCAGAACTGGAACTCTCTCATCTTTTCATCTCCTGCAATCAAAATCAATGAACTGGTGTGACCTTGAAAATATAAGTTAAAAGTGAGAGGGAAATGAGTTATTGAGTAAGAAAATGGTTAACCAATCTCTATGTGGAATTCGATTTGCCAAGAGTTAAAGAAAACAAGAGAGGCAAAATAAAATCTTTCATGGATGTTGAGAAATAGGATTTTGGACAAACAGAAGAAAAAAGACAATCAAACTGAAACTCAAGTTGACTATGTTCTAGTCCGAATGACATGTCCAATTGGGTAAGTGTGTAGGCAAGAGCAAGACAATCAATCTTCAAGGTGACAAAAGTTCTTGAGCTTTTGTCTATTCAGCGGGTTTCATTCTATCCTTGGTCATCTCAAAGCGTCTGCGTTTAGCTCCATTGTCCCCTTCTCCTAAATGCAGTCCTACACATAAATCTCCATCGCATCCACCATTTGCAAGACCAGCAACAAGATCCTCTCTAGCAGTCTCGGGCCAAGCAGACACAGAACATTGACCGCTGAAGCTCGGCATGAACTGGTGCTCCACACTCGGAGGACCTCCTGTTGTTTCTATTCTCTCTTCAAGATCGATGTGTTGGACCTGAAGAGGTCCTAATGATGCCTCTAACTTCTCTTCAGGGCTTCTCTTCTCCTTCTTGAGATTCACATATGGAGGTGATGAGTCTGCAACCATTGAGCTCATCCCCGTTGTTGAGGCCGCTCGTTGTTCTCGCACTGCCGCTGAACAAGTACAACAACACAAACACATGTCATGTTACTTCTATATGCTGAAGAAGTAAAAGATTACCTTTCAACCCTTCATCGGTGGTGATTAGATCAAGCTGGAGATGTGTAAGAAGTCTTCCCAAATCAACTCCAGTAGTCCAGCTCTCTGGAGACTCACCCACTTTCAGTTTCAGCCTCCCACGGCTTCCAGTGCCTCCCCATATGATCCCAATAGGCCTTGCATTCTCCTCCTCTCCTTTCATCACTATCAGGCTTCCACTATCTCCTTCAAGATCAAAAGGACTGCGATGGTTCTCCCCAACAACAAGGAAATCAGTGAGGAAACATACACCTCTCTCATCATTGTACTCCAACGCGTAAGCCAGCACGGTTCCTGTAGTCAAACCAGAGCTTCTCCCAACTTTCACTACCTGTTTCCCTACTAAACTGCCAACTGGAGACTGCAGCTCAATGGCTTTGACCTCTCCAATCTCTCCTACTCCACCTTTGACAGACGTTGTGACCCGTGACAGGTCGTAGTCGTCTGCAAAGGGGATGAATGCCCCATCTGCTCTCACAAACGTCTCTGCAAAATACGTTAAAAGTTATTGCGGGAAGTTGCTGATGCTTAACCTCATAAACTTGGTGTGTTTTAAACCTGGATTGGTGCCAGCGAAAATGCCAAACCAGAGATCATCAGTGATGAAGGAAGTGGCTCTCTCAACGGCTCCAAGGTAGACCCCAGGGCCGAGTGCAGGAGGGAGAGGATGAAACATCTTCTGGCTAGGGTAGTCTAAGTTAACAGCAACATGACGGTTAGTCACAAACCCAACTTGTCTACCTCCTGTTTGACTTCTCACTATTGCCCCCAGAGTCCCACAAGTCTCCTGGCTTGCCACCTGATTGAGGTTGGGAACAACACAACGTTATTGACCTTGTGATCATTTCCATAACACCAGAGGTCCAGATACAGTGAGTGATTATCATACCTGAGAGCCTGATCCAATGAAGGGATCAGACCCTTGGAGATGATCAACAATATCAGTGGTGAATGTTTGTTTAGGAGTAGGCTGATGATCAGGCTCTCCAAAATACGAAAACTCCACCACATCCACATCACACCATATCCCTCCTGCTCCCTAATCCAATCCCACAAACCAAACATTCACAATCACAACTTCCATTCTAACATCACCAAACTTAAGAACTCAAACGTACCTCAAGAGCAGTAGGAAGGCACTGAAGAGGGCTAAGCCATTGCTTATGCACTTTCCTAGACACAAACACAATGATCGCTGGAATATCCGTGAGAACCCCTCTTCGAATCCGGAACCCAATGGCAGTTCCAAGACTGTAACAACGCAAGATCTTGCTATGAAAAGCTCTTATAGTCATGAGCTCTAACAAAGTGGTAGCTCGTTGCCCTTTAGGCTCAGTGGAAGCTGGTTCAGGAGAAACCTCATCATCATCCTCCTCCTTCTGCAAGTTTGAGAAGTAGTTGGCCCTTTCCTCCGCAGCGTTGCTAAGCCTGCTTGAAGTCGGCCATGAGAAGTAAGACGCCGCCGTGAAATCACAGTGTTGACCTGCTGATCCTGGCTGACGCATTGTTGCTCGAGTAAGTAATCACAAAGTCTCTCCCTTTTTTCGTTTTGATTACAATCACATCTACACAAGTAATAAGACAAGCTAAAGATGCAGAGAGATGATCCCAGAGAAGAACAAAGTTTTGAACTTTGAAGGCTATTGATGCAGAGAACCACTAGGAGTGTCATGTACTGATCAGATCAAAGAGTTTGGATTAGATTACCTGAGGATTCATGAACCCTAATCACTCAATACTCAAAATCTCGTAGTAGAAGCAGTCAACGAGCCGTGGCCATAAGTACACTGAAACACCAGTTTGTTGAAACTTGTTAGTTTAGTTCAATACTTGGAACTTGAAGGGAGGAAAGAGTAAAGTTACAACCTTTATCTTAAAGAAAATACTAATATTTTTTATTTTAAAAATTTATGATCAAACTTCAGTTTAATCTCAAAAAGATTAGTGGGTAAAGTACTAAAGTATAATAAAGTTTACAGCTTTTTGTAGTAACAAAGCGCTTTTAGTCGCAATTAATGATGGGTTAGTGTGTCTTAGTGGATTCATGTCAGAGACCTTATCTTGTCTGGTTCTGATTTGCCAACTTTTCTTGTTGATCGAATACAGTATTCTCCAGTTATGGGCAGGCCCATTAATTATTTGCCTTGTATTAATTAAGGCCGGGTAAATAAAGAACTGGAACCAATAGAAATAAATCTGAATCAATTAAAACTCTTAACATAAATACCAAACAAATCTTATTTTATGGTATTTCAAGTTATAAGCAATCTAAATCGAACTTGAAACCAAATAAATATCTAAAAATTCCAAAATAAAAAAAAAATATATCAAATATAATTTCAATTCCTAATGTATTTAAAATATATTAAAATATTATTAAGTAACTAAAATAATTGTTTATTATATAAATAATTAATTTAAATACTTGTCCGATATTTTGTTTAGTCAATATTAATTTTTTCTGTTTTAACCATAATGTTTAAAATTTAATTATAAGTAAGTTTAATTTTTAAAATATAAATAATGTTTTTTAAAAGAAAATTAAATAGTGTTTTTATATTATAAAGTTGTTAGTTTTTAATTTTAATTTGTTTGTTTCATTAATTTCAATTCATACAAATTTTTGGTTTACCACGAAAATCAATGATATGTATGATGTAGTTCAAAGACAAATATGGTTAATAGATAAAGTTGTTAAAATTTATTTAAAAAGACAACAATATGATTTGAAAAAAAACACAAATTTATGAAAAGATTGAAAATATAGACAAATATGGTTAATAGATAAAGTTTTTAAAAGTTATTTAAAAGACAACAATATGATTTGAAAAAAAAAACACAAATTTATAAAAATATTGAAAATATTTAATTTAATTAAGTATAAATTAATATTTTTATAACCAATAACCAAATTAATATCTAAAAACCAAAATTATTTACATTTTAACTAGTATTTGAATATTTGAATCGAACCGAATCTAAACTAAACTAAATTTTTTGAATCAAAAACTCGAAACCAAAGCCAATGGCCTAACCTAGTACTCCCTCCGTTTTTTTTAATTGACGTTTTAGGGAAAATTTTTTGTTTCAAATTATTTGACGTTTTCAATTTTCTATGTAAAATTTATTAGTAATTAATATTGGATCACCAATGATATAATAGCTTCTATTTTATTATTGGTTGTATTGTAGTTAGTTAAACAATTAATGATGTTTTTGTTTAAAAAATGATAAAAAATTAAATATTTCTTAATCTACGTGCATAATTTTAGAACGTCAAATAAAAAAACGGAGGGAGTATTAGTAACTAATTGTTTTCATTTCTAGTACAAATAATGAAGTAGCATTTTGGTAGGACGTCTTGTTAACCATCAGCACTCAATAACATATTGATAAACCATGTCTTCCAAGTAAAGGAACTAAAGCTTTAGAGTTTAAACGATGCATAAACAATTGTAACTTGTGATCGAAGAAACCAAAAAGGAACAAGTAAAACCTAATCAAGGAGATAGATAGAGATGAGCAAAGTCATCTAAAGACTCCAGTATGTGCCCCTGGTCTCCATTTTCAAGCATCCACAGGAGATGGTCAAACAAAACGACTTCACATCTCACCGTGATTACACAGCTTCCATCTTCAGCATCATCATCTTCTTCGTACCTTTGTTGCTTTTCCACAAGAGCGTTGAGTAGAGGGTGCTTCAGGTGTTGCTTACTGATCAAGTAAGGTTTCTTCGTACGTCCAACAAACACTGTCTGGTACAAAGACGGTGTAGGGCTGCTTTGGTCGACGTCTTGTGGTTGTGGATCTCTTCTTGCGGATTGGGATCTGAGGCTTGTGTAGGAATATGAACGACCTAGTTGTGTGGACACGCTCTTGCATCTCCTTAACAGCATCATAAGTCTCATCTTCTTCATCATTGAGTCAATTCTACTTGAGCTACTCTTCTCTTCTCTATTGCTGTTAGGAGAAGATACTTGAAACATAGTAAAGGGTATTAAAAGAGGAGCTACAAGGTTAGGTGCTACGTCTCATTACTCAGCAGTTCAAGTTATAATAAAAGGTTAATGCATAACACAAAACTTACTTAGATACAAAGAAAAATGCGTGTTGTTTTTTTTTGGCAACACTGCAACTAGTGTGAACGTGGCAACAAAAGAGAAACACAACAAGGACAAGTAAGCCAACACGAGAGTCCAGAGCGTGACACGAAGAACCTCATCTCTGTTTATATACGTTCCAATGTCAAGTCGTGATCCATTAAACTCTAAAGATGGCAAAGAACAAGGATGACATAAACTACGCAACAGCACAAGCGAAGCAGTCAGAAGATGAGGCTATTCGAGTGAGATACAAACATGGGACACCATTAGAAGGAGGCAAGATCGCAGAGTCCGAGCCTGTCGAGCTCTTCTCAAACGCTCAAGGTATCGAAAAGGGAAAAGATCAGACAGCGTCTGCAACTACAGGTGATCAGAAACAGATGCACCGTGACGTGAAAGACATCCCCGGAACACGAACAGATGATAGTCCTCGTTAAGAGTCAGTTCTATATGTACGCTTGTATGTTGCTACTCTAAATAAAACACGTAATCCAACCACTAAGCTTGTAATGAACATGACATATCCAGAAAATTATTACGATAAATCTTTGCTTGTAGGCAAAACAAGAGGTTTGAAACTTGAAAGTAAAAGCATAAACATAAAGAGTTCAAGAAACAAGAAAGGAGGAACACGGAGACTACTTAGATCTCTGTCTCATCTTTCTGCGCTTCCTCTTCAATCTCCTCATACGCTTCTTCTTCCACTGCAAGAAAATAATCAGAGCATATCAATCCAACTACTTTCCTTTTCGTTCCAACAAGACATGAAAATGACAGAATCAAGAACTGGAGTTTGTGATCTAAGCTTCTAAACAAGCCCCTATGAATAGTATAAAGCATAGAAAGAAGAACGATACAACAACAGAGGAAAGCTTCGTACCTTGGCTCTCATGGTAACTTGGCCGAACTGTGTGATGCGCCACTCTGTTGGCTGATCTCTCCACTATATATAGCTAGGGTTTCCTCTTTCCCTTACTACTGGTTAAGGCCCTGATATTTTAAACGGGCCGAAAATTTTGAGGCCCATGTAAGGATTTCGAATCAGTAAGCAGGTAGTAAATGGGAGAGTAAGACATGATTATCGAGAAAATAATTAAATATCTGAGTGGATTTTTATCAATTTTGTTTGGTTTTTTGCCATGTTCGTGATTTGTAATTTGTACTGACACGTGGCGATCCGCGATTGGTTTGCTTTTAATTTTCGCTACGTGATTGATTCGCTTTTAATTCTTTTTTTAATCAAACAATTTTTTTTTCTAAAAACTCCAAATGGGTTTCATGGAGAAGAACTCGAGAGTACGTAGCATGGTACATCTAGAGATATGAGAGAAGAAAACAAAGTGTGTTGATGCTTTGTTTTTTTTTTCTTTTGTGCACAACAAAGTGTACTTCCAATTTGACTTTTAACTCATACACATCTACATTCCCATCGCAATCACATGTATGTCACTTCTTT